>MDKI01212995.1:0-13541 GCA_005239505.1 Nicotiana paniculata
CGACAGTTATAACAAATACAAAAAAAATTTAAAAAAAAATAAAAAAACACTTAACCGGCCCGGACCGGCCCCTTAAGCCCCTAACCCATATGGTTAAGTTTTTACCCGGATTAACCCGTACCCGTTAAACCCGTTAACTCTAACCCGTAACCGGCCCGGTACCCCTACCCGTCCGGTTCACCCAAAACCCAACCCAGCCCGGCCCGGCCCACCCGTTAGACACCTCTAGTCCAAGGTAGCGTCAAAAACAATTTCTGAACTCTTTTCATCACAAGGATGAATGATTGTTTTCATAACAATATACCAAAATAAGAAATTTAATAGACCAACTATGAAAGCATTACCTGGCATGGGATAAAGAGGACTCTCTGAGTGCCACGTTGGTACGAGGTTAAATGTCGTTCAGCAAGGATTGACGTGATATGACGAAAGTCACTAACATCATCCACGAGATTTGATTTTTCCAACCTTTGACCAATACCATGAACCATGAACACCAGATGTCGAACAGGGACCTATACCAGCAGGATCCAGATATAAAGGTTGTACAAAAAAGCTACCTTAGAACTTAAAAGGAGACCATTCTTTAAGGATGTCAAAAGTGGAAAAGATGAGAGTCTGGTATCTACAATTAGACATCACGAATAAGTTTATGGATAACTTCTTTTAGGAAACATTAAGAATTGAGACTAACTTGATCAGCAAAGAAAAAGGAAAAACAAAAACAAAAATGAAGTTAGGAGAAAATCGATTAAACAAGTAATTACTAAATTCTAAAGAATGTGGATAAAGACATATCATGCAGATAGAATCACCTCAATGAAAATGGACAAGATTAGTTCATCTTTTCTTCACATAGACTATCATCATTTTTAATAAAAAGATAATGTGAATTCATGCACAAAGATGAAGAGATAGGCAAAGGGCAAAGCACAAGACCGTGTACAGAGGTTGAACTAGCTAAATAAATGAACCTTTACTTCTAAAAGAACTTTTGCTTCTGTGGTCATTTTACTATGTAGCATTCTCTCCCTAAAGGAAATAACTGATGCAAGAAATTGGCAGGACTGAAAAATTAAAATAGGTCATGCAGCTCTTATGTTGTAAGCACAGTATGCTGACCTGCCCCAAAGCTTGTTATGGTGTAGGATAACGGTGTATGTTAGCGATGCAACACAGCATATATCATCCAATTTAGACATTTTTCAGTGTGCTAAAGCTGTGATAATCTTCCAGATCAATACACAATTAGCCCTTAGATATTACTCTTAAGCTATACGTTGGGATTAATTCCCTACTTTAGCTTAGCATTTTCTCGAGCTTGTTTAGTTCCTAAATGTGTTTTTTCATTTGGTATCAGAGCTAGAGGTCCTTGGCTCAGTTGGTATTGATCGTAACTAGCATCGGAGACGAAAGATCTAAGGGATTTGTTACAAAAACTCTCTGCAGAATTTGCTTTCGAGGCAAAATCAGATGGAGCAAGCCTTTGTTGAGTTCAAAGGTATTGAGCAAGACTAGATAGAGTTGAAGAGCCAGCTTTCCCTGGAATTTCAGGCAAGACTTGTTCTCCAAGTGCTATGCCATGTGCACACAGAGAGCAAGATGACGCACAGCTCATGTTACCAGCTAGGTAACACCATGTTGACTCGTTCTTCTAAGTTGGAATTCCCTCGTTCCAATGGCTCGGATCTCAAAACATGGCTTTACATGACACAAAAGCCATTTCATAAGCTCGCTTCAAAATACAACAGCTCTCACCAGATTTTGCAGAAAGTTGGCCCTATAGCTTCTTCTTCTAACATACTTGTGGATACACCCTACCTTCCATGTCTCTCAACCCAAACTTTGCCATAAAACTATGAATCAAAATAACTACCCTCCTGTTATTAACATCACTGGCCCACATTGCCCTCAACCCATTGCCATCCTTGATTGCCGGCTCGTCAAGAAGGGAACAAGGTTGTTCCACAAGTCTTGGTTCAATGGTAGTAAACAACACCAGAGCATGCAACAAGGCAGAACTTCCACTCTTTGTGTACAAAATTTCTTATTCAAACTCTGAGGAAAACGGTTGGTTTATGGGGGAAATATTGCTGCTATAAATTGGCGGGACTTGGGAATTAGAACAGGTCATGCAATTTTATGTTGTAAGCACAGGATGATGATGGGTCCACAGAGTTTGTTATGGTTTAGGATAAGATAGGAGTTAGTGGTGCAATATTTTTCAGTGCACTGCAGCTACGATCATCTTCCATATCAATACAGAAGTACTTGTTAGTTATTAATCTCAAGGTTTATGTTCAGATTGAATCCCTACTTTAGCTTAGTATTTTTCTCGAGCTTGCGCAGTTCCTGGATTTGCCTTATCAATAACTTCATGACCTTGTTTGACCAAATACGAGTGTTTGAAGCAAGAAACTGATCTGATTTTAACAGAAAAAGAAAGGGATCCTTAAATACTTTATAAAACCGCTGCACAGTTCAGTTGCAAATGAACATATAGTAAATAACACGAGTGAGTCTAACATATGAGCCTAGCAAGGTAAAATAGTCCAAGAAGTTCACACAAACTTAAAGATTAGTAAGGACAACCATAAGGTAATTTCCAAACTTGTTATCTAATTGCTAACCGGCAAAGAAAAGCAATTTCAGAGGTCCTACAAAATAAATCTAGTAATAGCTCCTTATGTCCTGATTTTTTTATCCTTTTATATTTAGAAAAAGAATGTCCCAAAATATTCCCTCTTGTAAATTTTTTGTCTGCATCTTCTTGATGCCTTTAATGAAAACTTATTACATCAAAAAAAAAAAAAAAAAAATGCCCCAAAATATGCACACAACAGTCAAAAGAAACTGACCGCCTATTTATGCTGGTCAAGTACATAATACACTTGTTATTGTATTTCCTGACATGATTTCGAATAAGCTTACAGTTTAAAAGGCCACATTATGGTTATTTCGTAATAATTTAAGAAAAAGTAGTGAGAGAAGACTCATTTACAGCACTCACAGCATAGTCTAATATAATAGAACAGAGTATTTACAGCTACACTGAGTGAGGTTAACATTTAAAATTAGTTATTTTCTTGATCTTGCAAATCGAAGTGACAGGTCGCAATTTAGTTTAGAGGGGCAAAACCTGCCAAACCATAAAATCTTACCAATTTTCAATGTACCAAGTACCATTAACTTAGTACTTTTGATGCCTTTCATATCTACTTTCTCAATCAAGAACGACTAATACAAGCCCACATATAGGTTAATATTTTAAGGTCAAGACAGGTATCCCCTAGTTTATATGCCATTTGCTTGATGAGTTATATAACTACAACACATACACTTATATAGTGAACAAGAAGCATTTGGACAACCTGTGAGCAGTAATCATCCATTTCTTCCTCCTTTTGTTGACGTAATTCGTCCTAAAAGAAACAGATGCATGAGGAGTGCAATTTCAGCAGTGAGGAACAAGAGAAAATAGATTAAATCCTAAATATGAAGCCCCCTGTGCACCAAAGTCAGTGTGCACTCTTAACGATCTTAGCACAAAAGGCTCATAAACAACTTCTTATCAAGGATACCACTGAAGAAAAGATGAAAGATACCTAAAAGGAAAAGCAAATATCTTTTCGAGATAATAAAACCTTAGCATAAGCATGTCATAGTGAAGGCTTTTTAGTAGAATAATTGATCCAAAAGCAATATACAACAATAATCTCAATCCCAAGCTAGTTGTGGCATGCCACATAAATCCGCACTCTCCAAAAGCTAAACACGGACGTAAACACACGACTGACCGGACTATTGTTCATGTATGTGTATAATTTCTTTAAAGCTTGTCAAACTTTCTCTAATTCCGCACTTGAACCAGCAAATAATTATTCCTTCCTCAAAAACCTCTTAGCAACTAATTTAGTAGTACAAGCCAATGAAAGTCAAGAGAATGATGTAGCCTGTAAGTATATGTTAGTTCTAGAATCACTCTATGTATATAGGTTAATACTATAGGATATTCTTCTGAATTGTGATGTATAAGGTGAAGTATTTATATGCAATAACAGTACCAAGAAGATACCAAAAACAGCACAAAAATCTGGACTTGTTTAAACAAAATAAGGGAGCCCAACAAGTCCAGGTCTGTTATGAAAATTACCAAAAATTCATTCAGCCAAAATACTAAATTTTTTAATACATCTGTATTTCATATAAGTGGTAATAGGATCTTTTCCCCCTATCAAAACAACTATTGTGATAATTAGATACCCCGATATTTGGAAAAAGATCCCTCATCTTTAATAGCCTAAACTTCTGTATAAAAAGCCTCTTGTATGTTGTTAACAATCAACACTATGCAAGTACTCTCTTTTATTCTCTTATACTTTAAAATTGTATCAGGGCCTCTACAATTCTGAGAGAGACCTAAGCTGTTCTGCCTACCCTGCTAAAAAATTCCCAATCGCCACAAATTTAGTAGTCTCACCTAATTTTTATGACCATTTGAGTGACACTACTCTTCTTACCAATGATGACTCTAGCATCCCCATAACTGTTCTGGTGTTCTCTAGCCACTACGCCGTCCTAAATTTATGGCAGCGTATTGCAAATATGTCTGATTTATCCATCAACATCAGCTAACCTATCAAGTAACACCCAACAGCTAACCTGTCAAGACAAGTTAGTTGTCTGAACCCGTTAACCTGTTAAGTTGATTAATCCATATTTGTTTAGTCTGCGTAGTGCTGCCGTTCAACAACACACCAATGTCTAGTCAGTGTCATCTTATACACATCAGCCACTCAGAGCCATGTCACTATCCATTTAATTGCTCTTAAAAGGACACTTCTATTACTTACTTTACGTCTACAACACACCAACTTACATCTGACCCTATTCTTTCTATTGGGTTAAGCAGCTTGTAATTTTTTGTCAATGGGGACAAATAAGAACTGAATTCAGGAACCTCTATTTTGTTGGTACCACATTGAATTATGTGACAAACTCATCTAAAAACTTAAGCTATTAGAGAAAGTGTAAACCATAAACAGAAAAAGAAAATATTCTCACGTGCTTGGCCCAATAAAAAAAATCACGGACCATACGATGGGGCAGTATAGACATAAAATAAATCAATTAAAATTCTCTCTAATAGCTAAAACTTTCAGATCCAGTGATCACACAATTCAACGATGCCACGCAACTATCCAATCTGTCGTCATGTCATTGACTAATCACATGTGCCACATCTTCAAACAGTAGCTCCTCTTGTCATACTCGACTCCCCTTTTTAGTTTTGATTCGCAAACTCAAGTTGTTTAATTATCTCTAGTTTTAAAGGAAGTATTAGAAGTCAAGAAATCGAATCAGTTACTCCCTCCGTTCCGGTTTATGTAACACTATTTCCTCTTCAGTAGGTCACTCTCTTCCAAAAAGAATGACCACTCTAAATTTGGAAACAATTTAACTTACACTTCCCCTTTTACCCTTAATGACAAGCATTATAGCCAAACAAATGTAATGTTATATTAAAAACCACAAGGTTCAAAAGTGTTATAGCAACACAAAATGTTATGACATGTTTGAGTTCTTTTCTTTCTTAAACTCCATACCCAATCAAACAAGGGTCACATAAAACGAAATGATGATGTATGTGTTAAAATGTTCTAGATTTGTTTCATGTGTTCAGGTTAATAATATCTAACATTCTTGTCAACCCTATCATAAGTAGAACTCTCAGTATTCAAATATTCTTTATTTAATTACCTTCTCTTTTACATAATTACAATATTATAAATTTTCTTACTCCTATCATAAGTAGAAATCTCAAATTAAGTATGCCTTAATTAATTTCTCTGTTACATAATTTACAACATCATAAACTTTTCTTAGTCCTAAAGTGTAAACTCCTATGCAAGGAGCCCTTCTGTATGGCTTTCATAATTAATTCAATACAAGCTCTCTTTTATCATTTTCTCACAATCGACAGATAACAACAAAAAGACCCACAAAGGAGGATATTAGCATGACTTGCCTCCTCCTGCTAACTTAGCTTCTGCAATTTCCAAGCCAGCAACTTTTTGCAATTTGAAAGCTGGTACAAGCTTCACGACACTTATTTGAATTTTCCAGCATAGTTGGAATATAACATTTTATGAACCAAGTGATCAAGTCTACATGCATGCAGTCCCAACCCAAATTTTCCCAAATACTAGCTATTTTTCTTGTGAACTTTTTTTATTTTTTATTTTCCAGTTTTAACTGGAGGGGGAAGCAAAGACATTTTCTCTCTTTCCTTTTATAGCATTTGTATCAAACAATTTAAGTCTTTCACGCTACTCCTCCCCCATCGTGGCCACTTAAAAAAGAGACGATGCAATGAGACTGAGCACCAGAAGATCATCAGTAACAAAGGAAACCAACATCGGTAAACTTGATATCAGAACAAAGAGAACCAACAGTAGTAAACTTGATAGTGTGTAAATGAGTGCCTGTGTTGGTTTAGATGACTGAGGAGGAGCATATCCACGCCTTAATTTAACTCCATTCCCCCCAAATCCCATAGCACTAGAGAAACCAGACGCATCAGCATTTAGCCAGGCTTCCCAAGTATCATCTTCTCCAGTGAAAATAGCATGCAGTCCCTGCATTGTGGTAAGCACGTGCATCACTAACAGTACGACTCAAAAAACATACGCAACTTTACCAGTTACGCCAAGGCTCCCCTTCAAAAAGGGCAGCCTGGTGCAGTAAGCTCCTGCTATGCGCAGGATCCTGGGAAGGGCCGAACCACAAGGGTCTATCGTACGCAGCCTTACCCTGCATTTCTGCGAGAGGCTGTTTCCACGGCTCGAACCCATGACCTCCTGATCACATGGCAAAAAACATATGCAAAAGCTCCATAAATTCAGCAAACTCATACCGGGTTGAAGCCCTGCATATCGATCCGAGCTGCATAGAGCCCTGATGGCTGAAAGCTTCTTCTATGCCAAACCTGTGGCAGCCAGCTAAAACACATCAAGTTGTATTGAGGGAAAATTTTGGATGAACAATAAAAGGAGCATAAAAGATTTAATAAAAAAGAAAATGCACATCTTGGATTAGTAAACGAACAGATAACAAGGTACAATTTTCACATGCATTTTATTTTTTGGCAGTAAGTAGTAGAAGTGCAACATCTGCCCTATGCTGCCAGATATTCTCTAATGGAACATGTAGAAACAACGCACAATTAGAACAATTACATATAAATCTTTGCAGTCAACATCAGATAAGCATACATAAGATGTGCCACTCTTAGTGATGCAGAATACCTTACTGCGATATGCAAACTCCAACTGTTCAGCAACATCTTCACGCAGCGGAAGCCAATCCAGACCCCCTTTACGAGCAAACCAGTGACCTCTTAAGACACGACGATTTTCTCCGGTCCAGTAAACAGGAAAACAATGTCTCTTTACCAGATCTACCTGCAATGATGAGGATATCCATTATTCAGGAATTTATTTTCTTTTAAAGCAGGAAGAGGATCTGGGAGAGGAGAAGCCTGCAAGACATTTTAGAGAACCATAACAACAAGATTTTTATTTTGTTATTATTGATAAAGTAATAGTTATATTGACATCACAAGAAAGTCCCGCTATAAAAGTGGTACAAAAGAGCAATGGACTACAAAAAAGATATGATCTACAAATGATACTCGATCATCAAGACCAATAGGGACCTCATTATTGAACCAAAAATTCACTGATTCCAATCTCATCAACAAAAATTCCAAGAATTCCTAATTCACGTAATCATAGGCCTTTCCCAAGTTCCGACACAATGCAGTGCCAATCTTGATAACCGTCACAAAGAGTTTCAATACTTCACTCTGGAAAGTAGTCTACTTAGCACGAGCGAAGAAACAGATGTGGATTTAACACAATAGAAGCAATAAGCTAATCATGCATGCACCCACAAACTGTTTTCTTTCCTCTCCTTTTTCTAATAAGACGCCCACAAAGTTTTGGAAGGATATTGCTTTCCTTGACAAGTTTTTAAAAACAAAATAGAACTGTTGTTGAAATTTGTTGATTAACAATGTTAGATAATGTCAACTATTAATGTGTTAGAATGTTAAAGTTAGCATAGTGTTACTGTTAAGCTAACTTAAAAAGAAGTGTTGCTGTTAAGCTAGTACTTGTAAGTAATATGAGATGTGGTTTGTATCCTTAATCTATAAATAGGTGTCCTGCACACTTTACTATCATCACATTATCTATTTTATCTTTCGATTCTCCTAGTTTTATAATATGGTATCAAAGCTTCGTCAATCCTGGTGGAGACATAAGAGGCTTCCCCGGTCCAGTCAAAGTTGCTCTGCACTTTTATGATATTATTATTCTCAACCTTTTCTGGGTGACTGTTCTAGCTGAGCCACTCTTATTTCTACTAACCATTCCAACACCTTGCGCATCTTCCTGGTAATCAATTGGCGATATTGCCTCTTAAATCGCCACTTTCGGCCACTATCCTATTCACTATTTATAGCAACTTTTTTAACAAAATTTTGATGGCTTAAAATTTCCTCAGAAAGATTTCCGCAACCAAAAATTTTATCAATAAGACTCCGACGATCGGAATTCAGAACTTTGCAAGCGATTATTACTTGTCTATGCTTCAAAATAAGCAAACCTAAATTGAGTCTCACCTTAACTTTGAGAGGGCACGTAAGCAGTCACATGTTAGTGTTAAGTAGTATGTTAAGTTAGTCCCTTATAGGTTAAAATTGGATCCCCCTCGTGACCCCTGTTCAAAATGAACCACCTCCAAGCCTCCTGAACTAATTCCATTATCGGCGGATATACTGTTCCGGCCAGAAACAGTAAGAATGACCTTGCATACTTGAGCTTTAGGCCCCTCCATCCCAATACCATGATTCTGAGGCCCACCCGCTCTGTTTCCACCCGAAAAGACCTTGCTGGCATTTAAATTTTGACATTATTCTTGCCGGAGTTACTGTTCCGACCAGTAGAAATCACCTTGGAAACTGTGGTAGTCCCCTCCACCTCTATCCTTTGATTCTGAGGCCCACCCAGTTGTATCCACCTGAAACAACCTTGCCGGCGTTAGAAATCTGGCAAAGAATCTCGCCGGATGTGAGGACGGAGCTGTCACACTTTCCTTCCCTTACCGTCTCGGCTTTCCCCCGAGAATGAGACATGCCACTGGATTCAAATCCTTCCATCCAAAGCATAGTAGATTTTTTCGGTTCCTTTCGTTCATTTAGACTGTCTTCAGTTTTGTGTGACCCACGATGATTCCCCCTTCGACCGGTTTTATTCTCTTTAGAAGTAGAACCAGCCCATAACTTTTATTGACACAGCATTTACTCTTTTTAGAATGTGAGATGATGTTCTTGATACACTTTTCACGGATAACAGAACTTTTTATAACTCTTGCAAGTTTCAAGAATTCAAATTCAATCAAAATTTCAAAGTTAAACCACGACGTGATGTTTTTCCTAGCAACTCAACTTTCCAAGAACTGTGGTAATGTCATTCTTCTACCCCCAAAGACATAAAATGCGGGTAAAAGTAACTTCCTCATCTCTGTGCCAAATAAAATGATGTTACACGATACAGGGAAGAAGGAGCAGCAAAACATGAATGAATGATTTCACATAGAAATTCAAGAATCTATAGTCATATATCATAAAATATCTTATACATCTGATAAGTTTATATTCTTCAGTTACAGAAATCACATGCACAAGTCTTTCAACTGTACATCCACCAAAGTATACATATTAAGAAAATGGTTCAGTAAACTGTAAATATTCAATACTTCATGCTTCAAGTGGTAAGATCAAGTTGTATTTTGTATTTACACCCTTCCAGTTTTTTGCCTCTTAATTTAACACTTCCAGTTAATCTCAGATGCAGCATGAAAGCCAAATTAGTGAACTAGATAAGAGTACTAGGTAAAAACGACAGTCCATGCTATTTTATGCAAAATTTACATATATCATGTGCTACCCTAAGATCTTTGCCACTGGCAAACACCTGTATAAATTCTATCTTCTCCTCTTAGTAGGTCTATATTCTTTACTGCAACAGGTTCTTTTTTTTCTTTCACAAGTCATTATGCCAGTCGAAAATGTACTTTTCCTTGATGAACTAATAAACGGTAACAATTGTTCGTGCACACACACACACACAGAGAAGGTATGGAAAACGGATACCTCATATAGGCCACCCTTAACGGGGACCCCAACTCTTTCTTCTTCAACTGAATACTCTTCACCCAATTGAGAACTCTCCGGAGAAGATTTTTCTGATGCAGGACTGAGTAAATCTGGTGCCCCCTTTGGGCCCTCACTGCACTCTGCATACTCTTTCCACCAACAAGAAAGTAACTCATCCTCTCTCTACATAGTGCAAACCAATTAATGGTTCATATATCAACATAAGATATTTCAAACTCTAATAGTCACACAAGTCTTACCATTATGTGCTCTTTACTTCCTTTTTTGGGGGGAAGTACATGATGACCATTTTTAAACTTAAAGTTAGCATAATCAGGCAGAGATGAAAAATATGGAGCAATAAATCTTTATCTCGACCAACAATTGATGTACTAACTGGGTCATAGATTAATTATTTTACAGATGAGGAGTACTCTTAAGTCTTAATAAACAAAACACCAGTCAGAAAACATTACCTGCAAGAATGAAGCTTCAATTGCAAGAGAATCTCTCATGCCAAATCTGAAGTAATCACCCTTCCCCACTATCTCTGCCTGGGGGACTGCTGCAGCTGGCTCTGTGCAAAAGTGAAATCCACAAAGGACAACCTAGATTTATACATGAATACAACAGCTCGTGCTCATAGTAACTGACAAATCTATAATAATTAGACTTATAAGTTTAAAGAAGATCTGCGTCTTATTGCAGAATTTCTGACTCGTGAATACACTTTATACCAGAAACTACAAGCTGACCTCATCAGGATTAATGTTTCTGATTGTATGATAGTGAACTAAAAAAAGTTTCTGATTGTATGATGAACTCCTTTGCAGAACATTGAATCTATGCTTTAATTTCACTTACTGTTACAGCTGACTTATTGAATCTGCAGTGTTCTAGTCTTCTACTGAGAAAGCTTATGTATATTTTTTAGTCCGGCATCTTTTATTTTGAAGCTGCTGATTTCAAAAAGGAGTGCAACATTTGGAGAAGAACAAATCTTCTGAACCCTAGAATGAACAGCAAAAGCATAAACAGAAGGAAAAACTAGCAAGTTGCTTTTTCAACTGATTGTTCCTAAGGTAGAGTCTCAAAGTGGAATGATATCATGAGCCAAATACGTGGTCGTACTCCTTGAGCCAATGTATCAACTACCTTCATTTCAATTCAATTATTCAATTACTCGACTATGCCTCAATCCAAAACTTGGGCTACAACAATATGAATCCTGTACATCCATTCAGCTTTATTCAGGCCTATTTCATTTTAATAATCTGTTTTAAAGGTATTTTAGGGTCTATGAATTCTCTAAAGCTAGGGATTCTTCAAATTTCACATGATACATTGTCATACAAATCTCCCACCAATCTAAAAAGTCTCCTGACAAAGAGAAGACCAAACGTAAGCGTAACAACACAACTAAGCCGTAATTCCAGCTAGTGGTATTCCATTGTGTTCTATTCTCACCTTTTAACTAACTTAACCAAAAAAAAAAGAGAATGTGTCCCACAGCCTACATCCACTAAAAGCACTTCCACACAGTAGCGGAGCCGCCACATAAACACCCTTCGTCCCAAATAATATTGTGTATATAGAAAAATCTATATACTGCATATATAGATCAATTTTTTTTTTTTTTTACATATTAAATCTTGAACACCCTTAGCGAAATTCCTTGTTTCGTCACTGCTTCAACCAGCGGAGAACCGAAAAGCAAGAAAATTCAATGAGATCAAACCAAAGCAATCAAATGACTGTAAGAGGGATTTGCAAAGATGAATGCCAACATTTGGACCTAAAAGGTTTAGAGTTCAAGCAAAAACATACGATTTACAGCCAAAGGCAACTTGCAGAAATACCAACGAACATCACCACCATCTGAGGGACTTGTAGTCTGAGCAAGGTACTTTTGCCTACCCTCTAAGTGCTCAATTTCATCTGCTAACCTTCTAATATTCGACGGTGTGTTCTTCAACAAGTCGGGAGATGTTTCATCGACCACCCCACCTTTAGACCCAGAAACAGATGCCATCCTCAACCTCCTAAAGTCCAAACACCTTTCTACCAGTCAACTATACCTTCAAAAGAAAGAATTTAAGATCACAGTGTAAGAAAATATCTACACAATCAGGTCAGTTTAAACATAAGTCAGCTTTATTTAATAAAACATGTTATAACATGTTAAATTACACTGATGCTATAAAAAATTATTACATTGTCAGTGCATATAACTTAACAGTATGCAGCATTGGTATTAGCAGATACAATTCAGAAATCTCAGTCAAGTGTATCAAGTCGAAAAATTAAAGGTTTTGCCCAGCTGAAAACCTTGAGCTTTTCTTTATTTCTTGAAATTGTTTTTGCAAGTTCATTAAGCAAAGGCTTAACTGATTCAAGGGCATGAATTAAACCATCCCCTCAACAGAAAAATGCTTTTGGACATTGAAAATTGGGAATTGGGAATGGGAATTTGTTGACTTGAAGATAGCATCTAGGCTTTGTAACGAAATTTACCTGAAAGGAACGACGAAAGGGTTTTCTCATTTCTGGATTCTCTTCTCATAAAGGAATATTATTGTAACTCTTTTTTCTGTCAACTTTAGAATTTAAAAGAGGAAATTGAGTCGTGTGGAAGAAGAATAAGAAGAAAATGGAATTGTATCGAAATGAGAAGAAGGGTGGGTGGAAAGGCAAGAAATAATGAGAAGGGAATTAGTTAGAAGGAATATGCTGTTAAACCCCATTAGGAAACTAAAAATAAAAAATTATAGTGACCAAAGATGAAACAAAACTGCTTTTGATTTCAAAGTATTTTGTTTTAATAATATCAAATTACTCTATATTAATTGTTGATTAAATAAAAATATCGCCATTAATTAGATATTAAAATAAATTAAGAATAAGAAAATACTTTTATAATATAATGTATTTCTAGTTTTTCATCCAATACTATTAGTCTAGCAAAAAAAAATCTATGAGCTAAAATTAACTCTGATTTTATATGTGCAAACTCGTGTATATCATAGATAGATAATGAGTTGGTACTCAAATCATCCTAAAATTTTCGGTACTTTAAGCTTTTAGGTTGACCCATTTCAAGAATCCACCTTAAATACAAACACTGTCACACCTCTTTTTTTTCCGCAGGACCCTATTACGAGGTTGAGTTAGAAGAGTTTTTCCGATTAAAGTGACGTTTCGAAAATAGATTATTTATTATGTAGAGTCGCCACTTGGAATTTAGTTTTGGTGTTCTAAGTCACCTTTTATTGAATCCCTTATCAAAAGGAAAAGTTTGACTCCTAATTCATGGTCTACG
>ML331780.1:0-10177 GCA_005239505.1 Nicotiana paniculata
TTGGTGGCGTAGAATGAAGAAGGATATTTTGGCATATGTGGTGCGGTGTTTGAATTGTCAACAAGTTAAGTATGAGCATCAGAGGCGTGGTGGTTTATTTCAGAGGATTGAGCTTCCCGACTGGAAGTGAGAGAGGATCACTATGGACTTCGTTACTGGACATCCGTTGACCCGGAAGAAGTTCGATACAGTTTGGGTTATTGTTGATAGGCTGACGAAGTCAGCGCATTTCATTCCTGTGGTAATTTCCTATTCATCCGAGAGGTTAGCTGAGATCTATATCCTGAGATTGTTTGCCTTCATGGTGTGCCGGTATCTATCATTTCGGATCGAGGCGCGCAGTTTACCTCGCATTTCTGGAGTGCAGTTCAGCGAGAGTTAGGCACCCAGGTGGAGTTGAGCACAACATTTCATCCTCAGACAGATGGCAGTCCGAGCGGACTATTCAGATATTGGAGGATATTCTCTGAGCTTGTGTTCTTGACTTTGGAGTATCATGGAATCGGTTCTTGCCTTTAGCGGAGTTTGCCTACAATAACAGCTATCGGACGAGCATCCAGATGGCTCCTTATGAGGCTTTATATGGTAGGCAGTTTCGATCTCCGGTTGGATGGTTCGAGCCGGGAGAGGCTCGATTGTTGGGTACAGATTTTGTTTAGGAGGCCTTGGACAAGGTCAGGATCATTCAGGATAGGCTTCGTACAGCTCAGTCCAGGAAAAAGAGTCGTGCAGATCGCAAGGTTTGAGATATGGCTTTCATGGTTGGTGAGCGAGTATTGCTCCGAGTGTCGCCTATGAAGGGCGTGATCAGATTTGGGAAGAAGCGAAAGCTTAGCCCTAGGTTCATTGGTCCCTTTTAGATTCTTGATCGAGTGGGAGGTATGGCATACAGACTTGCATTGCCACCTAGCTTATCAACCGTACATCCAGTTTTTCATGTGTCCATGCTTCGGAGGTATCACGGCGATCCAGCCCACGTGTTAGATTTCAGCACTGTCCAGTTGGACAAGGACTTACCTTANCTTGACTGGCAGGTTCGTCAGTTCATATCCAAGAGTTTCCCTTCTATTCGTGTTCAGTGGAGAGGTCAGCCTCCTGAGGCATCGACCTGGGAGTCCGAGTCCGATATGGGGAGTCGTTACCCTCATTTATTCTCCGACTCAGGTACTTCCTTCTTCTGTTCTTTCGAGGACGAGCTGTTGTTTTAGAGGTGGAGAATGTTACGACCCAAAGGGTCATCACCTATGTTATTACCCATCCCGTACTTCCGAGGCCTTAAAAACTTAATTTTTATTTGCCTCGATTAGCGTGCACAGTCCGGGCGCGTAACCGGACAACTTAAATATGTAATTCTGTGAAAAATCCTAAGATTTGATAATAAAATTAATAAATTTGACTTTGGTCAACAATTTGGGTAAACAGACCCGGACCCGTGATTTGACGGTCCTGGAGGGTCCGTAGGAAAATATGGGACTTGGGCGTATGCTCGGAATTTAATTACGAGGTTCCAAGCCCGAGAAATGAATTTTTGAGTAAAATTATTTTCTGAAAATATCTATGGAAATAGAAAATAAAATCTGATTAGAAAGTGATGGTATCAGGCCCGTATTTTGGTTCCGGCGCCCGGTACAGGTCTGATATGCGATTTAAGTCCTTTATGTAAAGTTTGGTTGAAAACAAATTTCGTTTGACGTGTTTCGGACTTAAAATGGAAAATTTGATGTTTTATGAAATTTGATAGAATTCATGGATTTTGAGGCTTAATTCTATGTGTATGATGTTATTTTGGCGATTTGATAGCACGGATAAGTTCATAGGATGTTTTTGAGGTAGTGTGTATATTTGGTTTGGAGCCCTGAGGGCTCGGGTGCGTTTTGGATAGGCCACGGATTGCATTTTTCTGAATTTAGAAATGCTGGTGTGACTGATCTGCTGGCTTCACAATTTGCGAAGCCAGCATAGCAAATGCGAAGGTGCACTAGCTGGCAAGGAATCGCAAATGTGAGCCATTCATCGCAAATGCGAAGTCCCTCCTCCTGCACAATGATCGCAAATGTGAACTATGCTTCGCAATTCCCATGTCAGGGGTGTTCGCAATTGCGAACCCCTGTTCACATTTGCGATGCCAACCAGTAGCCTGCCCTGTACAAAATTGAGTTTTTACTTCATATTTTGATATTTTTCTCAAACTCAACACTCTTAGGAGATTTTTACAAAGAACAAGACTCTTCCAAATCAGTTGTAAGTGGTTTTTACTCATTTCTTTCAATCATTAACATCATTTAACATGTTTTCAACTTAAAAATCAAGGATTTCCATGGGTGAAATTGGGTGTTTGGGGTAGAACATAGGTTTTTTCTAAAAATTGGGATTTGAGTGGGTGATTGACCTTCGATTTGAGAGACTTTTATATGGCTAGACTCATGAGAGTACGAAGGTTCTGAAAATGTAAAATTTACCCGACTCCGAGATGCTGGCCTGAGGGGCGTTTTGGTCATTTCACCTAATTTCGTGTCGTAAGCTTGAATTAAGTTGTAGAATCAGTTGCATGAGATGTTATTTATGGTATGAAATTTATTTTAATAGATTTGGGCCATTTGAAGTCAGATACTTGTGGCAAACGTGTGGTTTCGGGTTGATTGCTATACTTCGGACCCGAGGTAAGTGTTCGGTCTAACCTTAGCTTGAGGGAATAGGAGTTGAATATAATTTTCTATTTGCTAATTGTCAAATACGATGTATAGGAAGCATCTTAGTCAGTCGAACTCTCGGGAATCTCCTAAAAACATAGTGAGAAATGTCAATTGCGAGCTCTAGCAGATGTCCCCGATCTTGAATTCCCTTATTTGCTGGTAAGGAAAGACCTAAAATAAAGAACCGTGCAGTCTCAGCTTACTATTGATTGACTTGAGGTGGAATGTTTGCAAATCACCTGAACTTTTAGAATTTCACTTAAACTTTTATCTCTTCTCTCGCATATCAGCTGTTGATCTAAGCCATATCTTTCAATGTCTCCAAGTCTTCTTTCCGATCGAAACAAAGTCCTTATATTGTGAATATACTGATTTTGTGTTAATTTCCATGCTTAGTTGATGATTTCTATATGTTGTAAAGAATATGTGAAGGGAATTGTATTCTGTAAACTTTGTTGGAGCATTGGCTCAAATTGTGTAACGAATAATGAATAAATATGAGATATTACGTCTTTGGAGCATTGGCTCAAATTGTGAAATGAATAATGAAGAAATATGAGATATTACATCCTTTGGAGCATTGGCTCAAGTGATAGAATAAATCATGGAAATAAAAGTGAAAGAAAGAGAAAGAGTTATTGAAATATACCCTTGCCGGGATTTAATTGTGCAGTTGATGTTCCCTTGCCGGGATTTAATTGTGTAATTGATGATTACCCTTGCCGGGATTTAATTGTTTAATTATTGTTCCCTTGCCGGGATTCCTATATCTATTCTGTTTACTTCCTTGCCTTGTTTGTGATTGTTGTTTGGGTGAGGAAGAGTGTTAAAGCACGAAGGGTGATGACGTGCACTTGTCTTGGTGAGAATAAGAGTAAAGCACGAAGGGTGATGCCGTGCATTGTTTGATATTGTCTCCGTTGTTGGGATGTTGAGATTTCTGTTATTGTTCCCTTACTGGGATTTCTATTTTTATTTTGTTTACTCCCTTGCCCTTGTTTGTGATTGTAGTTTGGGTGAGGAAGAGTGCTAAAACACGAAGGGTGATGCGTGCATTAATTATTATTGCGAGGAAAGAGTGTAAAGCACAAAGGGTGATGTCGTGTCGTATGATGTACCATTCCGTACCATATTAATTGATTATACTGTGAGGAAAGAAAGTAAAAGCACAAAGGGTGATGCTGTGCCATGATTTATATTGATTACATTATACATTGCATAGTGGGGACGAGAGTAAAAGCACGAAGGGTGATGTTGTGCCATGATTTACATTGATTACATTATACACTACATAGTGAGGACGAGAGTAAAAGCACGAAGGGTGATGCCATGCCATGATTTACATTGATTACATTATACATCGCATAGTGAGAATGAGAGTAAAAGCACGAAGGGTGATTCCATGCAAGTTTGTGACTTCTTGTCCTTGTTGATATGTTGGCTTGTTGCTTGTCAAGAAAGAAGTCAGTCCCTTATTCTTTATTTTATGTTAAAAGGTCTGGTGGTTCAGTATAGTTTTAAGTAAATATCAAAAAAAGTTCCTTTCCTTATTGAGATTTCTTACATGAAACTGTTATCTTCCCAGAGCATGTTCCCCTTCCTTTATTAATTGTTTTCTCCTTATATTTCTTATCCCTTGTATATATGTATATATGTTTAATTGAATTGCACAGGTTTATTTGGTAGTCTGGTTCTAGCCTCGCCGCTACTTCGTCGAGGTTAGGCTAGACACTTACTCAGTATATGGGGTCGGTTGTACTGATGCTACACCTGCACTTCATTATGTTGTGCGGATTACGCAACCGGACCTGGAGGACATCATTAGTGGGAGTGTCTTCCAGCTTATTATAGAGGCTTCGAGGTATACCCGCTGGCGTTCGTGGGCCTTGGCGTCTCTTCCATCCCTTTGTCTTCGATTTTGTCTTGTTTTTCCTTTAGTTTCAGAGGCAGACATGTATTTTCTTTCAATCTTGTATTTAGCACTCTTAGACAGTCGGTGAGTTAGTGACACCAGGTTTTGGGAAATTTTGTGTCGATGTATTGTAATTGTCTTTACTTAGCTTAAAATCGTATTTATTTCCGTTGTTTAATTGCTCAACTGATTTAGTTTATTCTGTTAGGATGAGGTTATGATGCTAGTTTAACTACACACGTTGGCTTGTCTAGAGGGTTCAACTTTAGACGCCATCGCGGCCCAACGGTGGGATTTTGGGGCGTGACTCCCAGATGCTAGTTACATTCGCGCTTTTGGAAACTGCTTCAATAAAAACCTATAATACCAAGAAAAATGAAGCTTCCTCCAAAATTGAATCAGCTAAAACCAATGGAATGATCACTTTTCAACGTTTGAGATTGTCGAGGCCGACAAAATAATCCGGTGTGCCTGCAGCAAGAGACATGAAGACCACCGGCCAAAATGAAGAGAAAATTTCAGCTCTTTTCCAGACACGTATACCATCTAATATGGTGACCGTGAATCTACAATCTGAGTAGCCAGAGGCCCCAACTCATTGGCCTAATTTAGTTGTTTTGTATTGTCTATGCAAACAGCATCTTAAGTTCCTCAATTCTTGCAGTCCGAACTTCTTGGTCTGTTAAAGCCCCAGAAATCATTCGTTGCTTCCTAGCTTGCACTGCGCCCATTCTTTCCTCAACTAAACCCTGCTATCTGAAAAATATGCATGTTGAGGCCGACAAAATAATCCGGTGTGCCTGCAGCAAGAGACATGAAGACCACCGGCCAGAATGAAGAGAAAATTTCAGCGCTTTTCCAGACACGTATACCATCTAATATGGTGATCGTGAATCTACAATCTGAGGAGCCAGAGGCCCCAACTCATTGGCCTAATTTAGTTGTTATGTATTGTCTATGAAAACAGCATCTTAAGTTCCTCAATTCTTGCAGTCCGAACTTCTTGGTTCGTTAAAGCACCATAAATCATCAATTGCTTCCTAGCTTGCACTGCGCCCATTATTTCCTCAACTAAACCCTGCTATCACAAAATATTCATGCAAGGGTCCAATGAGTTTTTTAACATGATGTACACTCAAGGTGCGATAAAGCAAATAGATGTTCAGGTAAGCGTCAAGGAACAAGCACCAGTACTTCCCAGAGAGGGCGATATTGTTACGTGGAAACTGATTAACAAGCCGTAACAAGGAGAAAAGAAAGTGTCATACCTTCACAATGAATCGTTTGATCATTACTTGTTGAGTTTGTCCATACGATGAACACGCATGACCACTTGTTCCTCAACAGCTCGATTCCACCACGGATCCTAGAGATAAGTAGGCAAAGATGAACATTGTGTATATTTGACGACAATAAAGTCACAGAAAAGTATATGTCAAATCAAATAGTACATAACCTAGGGCGATCAAAGTGTTTCCCAACAAAAAAAAAGACATCGCCAAGTCAAAGTCAAAAGAAGAGCAAATATGTGGACCGACCGACCATTGAACCACAAAAATCTCATCAACCAAGATCACAAGCTTAACTAGTTAAAAAGTGACAACTAACAACATGCAGGGAATAAATCAAAATTTGCATTAGATAAGTCACCATGAGCCTATAAAAAAGAACTTGAAGCCAAGTTACGACCATGTACANAATCTCATCAACCAAGATCACAAGCTTAACTAGTTAAAAAGTGACAACTAACAACATGCAGGGAATGAATCAAAATTTACATTATATAAGTCACCATGAGCCTATAAAAAGAACTTGAAGCCAAGTTACGACCATGTACACCACTGCTACTTATGAGCAAATAAAGATAGATTCGGTTATCACTGAAACAAAGAGGAAGAAAAGGATAATTTTTCGAAAGGCCTTAGCTTAAGTAGATAAGCTTTATCAAATACTACAATTTAGAAAAGAAATGACCACAACTATCATCATAACACTAACACATCTCATAACACATATCTTGTAGACCATACTTATCACAAGAAGCTTCTTGCAGACCCATCTGCAACAATTGTTGGGAAATTTTACCTCCCAGAACACTTCCATCAAATTAGGTTTTTAACTTTTACCAGATTAATGCATATTGAAGAGAGGAAGAAAGAACCAAAAAAAGAAAGAAAGAAAAGGAAGAGGGTCAAATGAAATACTTCAATATTACATATATTTATATAAACATTTCTCTCGCCCTATGCAATACTTAGATAAAAAACGTGTGTAATCAAAAAGAAAATAGTGTCTTCTTCTATGAACAAACCCGCTTTTGACAACACAAACAATTAAATTCAGAGAGTTTAATAGTCTAAAAATTTTCTAAAGGCAGAAAAGTACCATGACAAAAGCATTAGATGCAGTCGTCAGGTTTATCCCAACACTACCAGCCTTCAATGACATTAGTAACACCTGTATAATATTCAATTTGTGTCACGCCCCGAAATCCCACCATCGGGCCGTGATGGCGTCTACGGTGAACCCGCTAGACAAGCCAATGAGTACATTTAAACTAACATGATAACATCGAATTAACAGAATAATCTAAAACAGTTCACAACTTAACAGCGGAAATAAATAAAGTTTCAAAACTAAGTAAGACAACATAATACAACGTCGCAATAATTTCCCAAAACCTGGAGTCACGAACTCACGAACTGTCTATAGGAGTGCTAAATACAAAGTCTGAAAGTAAATACATGACAGTCTCTGAAAACTAAAGGAAAAACAAGACAGAAATGAAGAACTAGGGATAGGAGAGACGCCAAGGCCCACGAACGCCAGCGGGTATACCTTGAAGACTCTAGGGTGAACTGAAGGACACTCCCACTAGTGATGTCCACTGGGTCCGGCTTCGTAATCAGTACAACATAAAGAAGTGCATGTGTAGCATCAGTACAACCGACCCCATGTACTGAGTAAGTGCTCATCCTAACCTCGGCAAAGTAGTGACGAGGCTAGGACACGACAACGAAATGTACCTGTGCAGTTCAATAGTATAGTAGAACTAAACAAGAATACAATTACGGGGAAGAACATGCTGGGGGTAAGAGATAGCAAATACTGAAATGACAGAAACGAAAACAACAGTCTAAAATATCCGAAAAATAGTAACGGGAATTGACAGCACAAACTAAACAGTGAAAAGGTACGGCACGGCATGTTCCCCCGCGCATAATAATATAAAATATGGCATGGAATGTCCCCTCGTGCATAAACAACATAAACATGGCACGGAATGTCCCCTCGTGCATAAAACATCACAATCACGGCACAGAATGTTCCCTCGTGCATAACAATATAAAATATGGAACGGCATCACCCTTCGTGCTTTTACTCTCTTCCTTACCAAAACAATGACAATATCAATGTCAAGGAATACAGCATAGTGGAAATACAATTCAAAATCACCCGGCAAGGGGAAAGTATCAGTCAATATCGTAATGATTGCCCGGCCAGGATCTCAGCTATAACAAATCATTTCAAATATATCCTTTACAATTGGGTTCTCAATCGAACCAATACATTATGAGTTCATCAACCAGAGTTTTCAACATTAATCAACTTCCAAGTAGAGACAATTGCATAATATAACGAAGATGGNTCCTAGATATACAATTCCTAGCATTCTTCCAAAAATACCAAAATTCGACCCCGGGCCCGCTCCCTCGGATTCCAATAATTCTCGAAGGGAACACTCACCCAAAGCCTAAGTATCAGTAATATACGATTCTTAGTTAATTTCATGGCAAATTCACAGAAAATTCTCAAATGATCACAAGTTCTAGGTTACTACCCAAATTCTTGATTTTTGCACTAATATATGTAGTTAGTTAAGCTAGAATCCATGCATGAAGCTAATTTTTGAGTAGAGTTCACTTACCTTAGAAAACCAGGTCGTTAGCCCTTAACAATGGAGGAAAATCGCCCAAGGAAGAAGAAAGAAATGAGAAAAATGGGTTTAAAACTCTTATATAAAACAGACTGCCTGCACAGTGATTCTGCACTTGCGGCTCGGGGACCGCACCTGCGGTCCCGCACCTGCGAGAATAATCTCGCACCTGCGGAGATGGGTTGGGGAGCCTGAGCCCGCGCCTGCGGAGTGGAGACCGCACCTGCGATGATTGGCTAGGCCACTGGGTGATCGCACATGCGATGCTGGGGACCGCAGAAGTGGTCCCGCACATGCGACTGGGCAACCGCACATGCGATCACACCAGAACAGGTGCACCAGCAGCTGTGTTTGCTGGTTTTTAGCCCCGTTAGGTGCATGGAAGGCACCTGGGCCCACCCGAGCCTAGTACAAATATACCAACGAGTCCTAAATCATAACACGGACTCGCTCGAGCCTTTGGAACACCCAAAACAACGCTAAAACTCAAAATCACACCCCCAAACCCCAGGAACTAAACATAAGAACTTTAAGTTTTCTAGACTTCGCTAACAACGTGCTGAACTGGCCTACACTACTCAGAATGACACCAAATATACACACGACTTCCAAAATCATCTTTCAAACTCATTCGACTGATTAAACAACTAAAATAACATCAAAACAATGAATTAAACCTCAAAACTCATGGAATTTTCTTAAAACTTCATAAAGCTCAAAAATATTCCAATTTTGATCTGAACCGCGTCATTTCAAGTCCGTTTTACACCAAATTTAACAGGTAACTCGCATAACATATATTAAAACTGTTCCGGGCTCCGGAACCATAATACGGGCCCGGTAACGCAGATTTCCCCTCACAGTTCATTTTCAAAAGTCTTTCTTATTTTCAGAAAATAGTTTTCTTTAAAAATTCATTTCTCGGGCTTGGGACCTCAGAATTCGATTCCGGGCATACACCCAGGTCCCATATTTTCTACGGACCCTTCGGGACCGTCAAATCACGGGTCCGGATCCGTTTACAGAAAATGTTGAGCAAATTCAACTTTATTCCATTAATTATCATAAATTCAACAGTTCAACACATTTCCACATAAAAGCTTCCCGGCTACCCGCTCGGGCTGTGCACGCACAAGGAGGTGAGAATAACAAAGGCTTTTCGGGGCCTCAGAACACAGTTCCTCCTAAATTACACAAGATGACCTTTTGGGTCATCACAATTTGATTAACGAAACATAATTAATTTTAAAATAAATGTATAAGAGAGAGGCAGTCGCGCGCCACAACAAACCAATATTCCATCCTCTTCTAAGAACTTCTTTATTACTTTCTCACATTGTTGCTGGTTTAACGTCCCATCAAAGCGAACAAATGGAATATTACTACTGCATAAGTATGGTCTATGGACATCAATACATATATTAACTTTCTCAGTTTCCTTATCCTTATGAGCATAGATGCCAAGACTACTACAAGTAAATTTTCCATAAATGGAAATACTATGATGTTTCATTGAGCTTCTTCGTGTACAGTTACCTTAAAAGACAAAGAAGTTTCAGAATAGAGTGCTCAAAAACTTATAAGTTCTTCATAATCTAACATGAACAAAAATGCGGTGTACCGAGAAAGAGGAAT
>ML331781.1:0-18952 GCA_005239505.1 Nicotiana paniculata
CTTGAAAATGTTGCATGGGATGAATTTGACTATGTCATCATGCCCGTCAACATTGTAGAAAAACTTCACTGGGTGTTGGTCGTTTTCGACATTGCAGACAGGCAACTTTATGCGTATGATTCAATGGTCTGTTCACGCAATCATCAGTTTGTTGAATCCTGTGTCGAAAAGTTTTCTGTTATTATCCCTTTGTATTTGTCATGCACCGATTTTTATGGGAAGCGTAAAGACATCAACTTCAAGAATACAAAGGCTTACATTGAGAAACCTGTTACCGACCCTATTAATATTCTAGTGCATAGTTGGAGAAATCCCACAGCAAAAAGAAGGATCACTATAAAAAAAAATATTCTTTCTTTGTATACATTTAATTCTTTTTTGTTTCTAGTCGTTTGGTAAATATTGATTTTTTTTTGCAGCGACTGTGGTGTATTTGTTGCTGCCTTTGCTAAATATGTTAGCCTTGGACAATTGTTTTCCCTGCAGAATACCTTTCTGACATTGACCAACACCGAAGACGCTATGGAGCGCTATTGTGGGATTACGCTACCAAGAAGCAGGAAAATGGGGCAATTAGTGAAAGTGAGGTGACAGGCAGATTGTCAAGGAGAAAGGGTGCACCTGCTTTGAATGAGAAAACAAAAGTTCATAGGAAGAAGAAGTAGTTGTCATGTCTATGTATGAAACATGTAGCACAGTTGTTTCGTTGATGATAGTACACAAGTTTCTGAACAAGTTTTTTGTGTTTTTATTGTAGTAGACTCGCGCTACACTTACATTATCTTTTGTTTTGTTAATTTATATCCAGTTTAGTAGTTCAGTTGAAACCTGTTGGTTTTATTTTCACTTGTTGAATATTTAGAGTACTTGTTATTCATTATTTTAATATATAAAACCTTTGCCAACTGAATATTTATACTATTATTCTGTCAACAACAAAATATGTAGTTATTTTGTTGCTAGAATACAAATTATATACAAATAAACTACAAAGTGTCTACAATCTGGAAAACACCTTAAGTTTAAATTGTAGAAAATATTGTATATAATTTTGTAATTGAATCTGTATATAATTTGTAGAAAATATTTAAGTATTCAAGTTATCACTTCAAGTTAATTTAAAATCTTTTTATAGTTGTATTTGTAGATAAATTGTAGATAAAAATTAACTACTATGTGAAGGACGCTTGAGATACTCAAAAAAGTGTTAGATTATAGCAACCAATCATAAACAAATCAGTCTATGAAAGTATTATGTTAAAATAGAAACAAAATTAAGAAACTAACTACATTATGATCTTTAAACACACTAACAATTCTTTTGGAATACAACTGTCTATATAAAATTTGTTTCTTTTTGGGCGCATTCTTGCAAGATCTTTTGTTATGCCCACCTCCACAGTTGTCACATGACACCTTGTACTTCTTTGACTTTAGTTCATCATATGTTTTGTATCTTGCCTTTTGAGGTCTTCCTGGCTGCCTTTTCACTCCCGTAGGTGGATTTACTACTTCATCAGATATATGTTGTGGTACATTCCATTTGCTTTCATCAGGAAGGAGATTTACCGGTATTTCATATGTACGCAATAGGATGTCCCTTGTGTAAAACGGAGAGCAATAGTTTTCATAAGTTTCATTCTTGTGCCTTAAAGCTGCCAAAGCATGCGCACATGGAAGTTCATCAAGCTGGAACTGGACACAGCTACATTTCTTGCTTTCAAGACACACAATGTACCTCTTCACACCATCTATCACAGTATGGGTATGATCTGTTGAAGCCCTCACCTACAATTACATAACAAACAGAAATAAAACTATTTACAATCATAAAAAATAGATTATCTACAAATTATCTACAAATTATCTTCAAATTATCTACAATCTATAAATTATCTACAATCTATCTACAAATTATCTACAATCTGGAAATACTGTATATTAATATATTATTTTTCTGCACCAAATAAACAGATCTTACCCTAAGCTTCTGCAATAATGTTCTGTTGTTCTCCAATTCTTTGTTGAATTTGGATCCAAGGTATGTGAAAGTACCCTTTGCCTTCAATAACTTCTCGTTGGTCCAACGTTCAAGAAGAGTCCTCATATACTCTAATAGGTCTAATATTGGCAGCTCTCTTGCATATTTTGTTACAGCATTCAACGACTCTGCAATGTTTGATGTCATAGTTCAAGTTCTATTCACCGTTGCATGTACTCTTGACCATCTATGATAGCCAATATCATATAGGTATGATTTAACTCGCGCGTCTATCTCTTCAATCTTCGACATCCTTTCATTAAATTCATCCAGAGTGTATGAATTTGCTGTAGCAAAGTACAATTCACTTAATTTTAGATGACCCTTCTTGAACTTTGCCTTTATATTTGTCCAAATATGCCACATGCAAGAGTAGTGTGGCATGCCCGGATAGACAATTGATGTTGCCTTCAGGATACTCTCATTCCGATCTGAAACAACACACATTGAAGATCTTTCACCATATGCTTGCTTGAATTGCTCAAAAAACCACTTCCACGATGCGTCGCTTTCCGAATCAACCACAGCATATGCCAAAGGCAATATTGTACCTACATTATTAGTCAAAAAATAATTAAGTAGCATCTTTGAAAATACATATAAAAAGATAAAGACATATAAACTACAATATATCTACAAAGTATCTACAATGTATCTACATTTTATAAACTGTCTACAAAATATCTACAATTTTACCTGCTGCATCCATTGTGCTGGTTGTCAGCATAATCCCCCTATATGATGACTTTAAGAAAGTCCCATCAACTACTACTACTACTGCCCTACAATGTTCCCAACCATTGATTGATGTACAAATAGCAACAAATGCATATAAAAAGCATTCATCTGCTGTCCTTTTCAATTTAACAACAGAACCAGGATACGTCTTCTCAAGAATATAAAAATATTTTGGTAATTTGTTGTAGGAGTCAGCAGGATGACCTCTCAAAAACTGTAAAGCCTTTTCCTTTGCTCTACAGGCTTGCATGTAGCTTAGGTTCACTCCGTGTTCGGATAAAATGTCAGTTTGTATGTCCTTTGGTGTGTAAACTGTCTTAGGATCACAATACTTTGGAATAACCATGCTACCAACTACAACTGCAATAGGTTTGCGATATATGAATGGATTGTCCATTAAGGAGCATGTGTGTTGTCGGTTGAAACTCCTGACCTTGAACATTACAGAATCATTAATGGATGTTGCCTTGAAGTGCCAATTATAGTTTTCACCAACGCATATAAGCCAATAACTACAAAAAAAATACAATTTTAATACAGGCTATCAATGTAGATGTAACAAAAAGGATTGTTGTAACATAAAACAATACACTATGCAATACAACTACATTTCATCTACAATTTTGAAAAACACATATCATAAGGAAAAGACTGTTTATAATGATCTTTTCACCATTCAGATCTTCATACCTTCTGTGGCTAGATCTTTTAACCCTGAATTGGAACTTGTGCATGACAGAATAGTGCTTCATTGCAGTTGCAATTGTTTGCTTGTCTTGATACACTTGTCCTTCTTCAATAACACTTTGTGTACTTTCAGTTATTATTGTACTTTCATATTCCTCTATTAAGAGAGATGATGGCATATCAAGTAACTTTAGTGTTCCAGACGAACCTGCATGAAAATAAAGATAAATATTGTCATTACCATATTGTAGAAATTTTGTAGATTAGAAAATTTTGTAGTCAATATTTTTTTTCCACATAAAATGTAGTTTAATTATAGTATAAATGTAGTAATTTTGTAGATACCCTTAAAAATAATATTGCTATATACATACTTAAACTGATATGTAATTTATTTGTAGATAAATATAGGTATTTTGTAGATATTAACATAAAATCAGAATTTCATAGAATTTGTAACATAACAAACCTGCACTTGTGTTCTCATTGGTGATACTCAATTCCATATTGAACTCGCGTATAATTATACATAGCGGATATGATCCTAAGTTTTTATTCTCCTTTTTTGACTCCGTATATACACGAACACCCATATTGTTCATAATCTTCATTGGAGGACAATGCTCATTCACAATATATTTGATTTCTACAATTTTCTCCGAAGTATCAATCATTAATTGCTCTGCAATTGTAGAAATCAATATACTGTAACTGGCATCGTCATCGAGCACAATGACATCAACCTGAAAATCTCTAAATCTGCCATAGCTATCCCAATTCCCATTCAATTGTAGCATAATTGGGATTTTGGACATGATTGTATTTTGTTGCAGAAGAATTGTTGAGTATTTTGTCATTTTTTTTATTTGTGGATTGAGAAAAAAAGTAGAAGAACAGAATATCGGCAAAAAAGAGTCGCTAGAATTTGATTTGAATTTGTTGAATATTTTGTCGTTTTTTTGATTTGTGGATTATGAAAAAATGTCGACGAACGGAGAATTTGTAGAACAGAGTCGCTGTAATTTGATTTGAAATTGAAGATAACGTTTAATTCGTGATTTCCGTTTCAAAATCAATTAGAATATTTAGTTCCAGATTTTGTAGCGCGCCTAATTAGGAATCAACTCCTATTAATCGGTATTTAATGAATGGTATAATATTTGTAGAATAAATGTGAACATGGCGGGTAAATATGAAACTATGCACATTTTTGGTAATAAGGTTTCATTTTTGGTATAGGAAGGAAAATTTCCCATAAATAAATAAGTCCAAATCCATTGGGCTTACCCATTTAGTTGGACTACAAATAATGAGCCCACTTCATTAAGCCCAAAATGTCATTTTCCTAGATGCCCGGTTTTGGTGTCACGGGTCAAATGACGTGGCACGCCAAGTCAAACGGAAGAGCCAATAGGATCATGCCACGTGTCAAAATGACAAGGCATTCCAAGCCAAATTAAAAGGCCAATGAAATCGTGCCACATGTGCAAGTGACTTGTTCTGGCCAATCAAATGTGGTTGTGTCACGCTTCAATCTGATTGCTCGGAAAGAGTTTGTTCTTATCATAATTATTCCCTCCCACAACTATAAATGGGGTCTTCATAACCCAGAAAAGAGACCAGAAGTTATAACAAGAAGCAAGAGAGCTCGTGGATCAAACGCCGCAAATTTCTCTACAAGTTTCAAGCTTCAAGCAATCAAGTTCAAGAAATCAAGTTCAAACTCAAGAACAAAGAACAAACCAAGTTCAAGCTCAAGAACAAAGTACAAATCAAGCTCAAACCCAAAGGAGTACGAGTTCAAATAAAAGTTCGTGCTAGTTGAATCCAAGATCATCGTCCGTTGCAACAAATATTATTGTCTACAGGTTCAATTCTCATTGTTCGCTGCGAAAGCATGGGAAACAAGATTAGATACCATAGTAGTCCATAAACGATGAAATTTTGCCCTAGATTTTCACGAATCAAAGGCCAAACTAACGCGTGAAACTCTACACTCGGGGAGTACGGTCACAAAGACCAAAACTCAAGGAAATTGATAGTTTAATTAGAGATACAACCAAGATGAATAAAGCCAAACTCATTCACTCATCCGAATTCATAAAAGAGGAACAACCAGTGTGAAAAAAATGTGTTTCCTTCCTCAAAATTTCATTGCAACTAAAAATAATCTGGAATCCAGAATACTAATAATTCAAAGAAGAAAATAACACTAGATTGTCTTCAAAATGGAGGCCTTCTACTCACAAACTAGCTAGAATAAGCACCAACCAAGAAACAACAATCAACCTCACCTCCACAGCATTAAAAAATATGTGAGTTACATATCTAAGGTCCCCTGGATATGCTGACAAGAATTACAAAGGGATTTTCCACTGTCCTTCGAAATCCGAAATCCAAATCACCATCATCTAGACAGAGACATAATCTACAACAAACATGCTCTCAATCTAACAGTTTCATATTATACAAATTGCTCTACTCATCAAGTTCTGAGTCGAAAATTTTGGCAATCAAAAACAGCCAGCCAGATGCAAATCGTCTGTCAGCAAGAATCCTCAACCCTCTATTTGTCTTGAGGGAAATCAGAAGAGAGCATTCCAAAGAGCTTCTTCTCCTTCACCGCACTTTTCATGGACGTATTTTAACTTCTCTACTGATTTACAAATTCCGCTGCAGCTCCAATCAAAGGAGGCAACACATACATTACCTGCCTCTGCTTTCCAGTCACAATCTGCAAGTTAGAACCACAGTAGCGTATTAAATAATCAGGTGCACTATGTATATGATGCTTTACCTTTAGTCCTCAAGCTAAATAGTCTAAGAATGCCTGGAATGAAGGAATGGCAACTGATAAAATAATCATTATCGGGCATGTCTTTCACTTAAAAAAATCTTACTGAGAAAACCAGTTTATGCTATCTTACTAGAAAACATTCTGAATGTGCACTAAACAAGGTACTCAAAAACTTCTATTTGTATTCCGTACTTGTCAAGGCCATGAAATTTGAAGAAATCTTGCTCCACCAATAAATATGATAACAGCACTAAAGAGAAAATACCTGGTGGAGTTCCACAGCACATAGTGCGTTCATCAATGTGCTCAACTTCAAGACCGATAAACCAAGCCCCTAATGACACGTCTTCATTGGCATACTTGTGCAATATGGGCCTGATTTGAAAGTTTAGATCCCTTATAGTTACTAGAGCATCTCATAAGATATGATACTGATACAACAACTAATGCCTCAATTCCAGACAAGTTGGGGTCGGCTATATGATAGTTATACTTTGATTGAATATAGGAGAATTTAGTATTAGGGAGACTGACAAATTTTAGCATTAACAATCCAGTATACATGCTAATTTACAGGGACATTTCACGCAATTCAAGTCTTTTACCATTCATTACAACTTCAGTGACTTCGATGGACAATTACAAATTCAAGCTTTATCAGAACTTACTGATTGATTGATATGTATGTGGCCAAGTCCTTGGAGATGGCATAGATCTGACCAGTTGCATGTCGGAAGTATTTGTTTCCTTCTTCTCCAAATTTCCAGTACTCTGGCTCGTGGTACTTTACAGTCCTAGAAAACAACATTAAAGTTCAGTTCACGCAACTAAAATGTTACTACCGTTGAAACTACAATGCGAGCTGAAAGGATCAATTATCATAAGCTAGTGAAGCTTCACTTACTTTTGAGCAAGAACAGGTCCAGATTTCATACACCCAATATAAATTCTGGGCTTCGACCGATGACGGGCTAGAGTTGCAGCTAGCATTCCTGTAAATCATTTCTCATTAAAATACAAGCTGAACGAAGAGGATTAGTTGTCGAACTATAAAATATATAGAACACATATCAAGTGCATACCCAAATTGACATGGACGTCATCATCAACCTTGACATAAAAGTCGGCATCCCATTTTGCAACAGCGGTAGAAAAGAAAATCTTAGTTTTGGCAGAGAGCTCGTGATATCCTTCAACATGCTCCTACAACACCATGCGGAATGGGACACAAAATCTGTAAGATTACCAAACTTAATACAAAAAGCAGAACTGTTTTGGATGTGTCCTACCAGCCTAAGAAAGTCTTTATGTTGAGCTTCTTCAGAATCAATAGCGCGGTCCAGTATGCTGTTAGATGTTGCACTGGATAACCAACATAGATATTTGTCAGTTAAGTAACATTCATTTGCATTTTCACCCTTGTGCAGTGAGATTATCGAGTGATGACTAATACATATTACGAATATATAGTACAGAAAGAAAAGGAAGTAACAGCTGGAGAGAGAGAGAGAGAGAGAGAGAGAGCAGAGAAAATGCAAAAGATGCAAGGATTCAACAGGTGATGGAACATTTAGTTGGATCAGGTGAACATCATACAGATATGACAGCTCCATAAGCAGGTCTAAGCCAAACTATATGAAAATGGAGCATTCTAGATTTTAATCCTCATCGTGCTGGTATAGGCTGGTTAATGGTAATATCTCATAGCAAGTACTTTTAGCTAGCAATAGAATCAACAAAAATTTATATCGTATCCTCCAAACTTAAACAGCATGAAATCATGCCTTCATTAGCTAAAATGTGTTTTGCTGTAGAGTTGCTTCTGAAAATTTTACAGACACGTCATTTAGGGTTTGGTGAGGTAATTTCCCATAATACTTATATCAACTACTTTAGAAAATTAATCTCATTTGTTTTAACTATTGAAACTGTCGAGATAGAGCGTAAATTTTAGGCCCAGAAGTAGTTTCAGGAGCTCCCAATTTGAGCTTCTGCAAAAGGTGTTTTGCTGCCCAAATATCTACAAACAAAAATTACTTTTAAATATCTACCAAACACCTGCAGATAGTCTCTCTTGATAAGCATCATCCTCTTGGTTTGAATTGTTCTCTCACCAAAAATTGCATATGCATTTAAATCAATTTCTAGTTTCTTCACATCCTTTCAACATTAGAAAGCTAACAAACAGGAAATAAATCGTTTGAGTTCAGCACTAGAGTCAATTTCATGAATTTAAACTTGTATGCAATAAAAAACTTTAATACCAATTCTCAAGCAAATAGTGTATCTAGCTTGCTAAGCTTCTTTTGAAAAGGTTCTTTAATTCTTTTCACCAAGCAAGTTGACAAAAGCCTCTAAAGTTGCTGCATGCAGTGTTTGAAAACTTGAAAGCGATGGAGGAAAGCCGATTTAACTAGTGCGCAAATTTTTAGATTAATGCCTCAAACCAGATGGCCAGCTTTGTGTTCAAAACAGCTTGACATCCAATTTTGTATAGCCAATTTTCTCCATAGCAAGTTTGCTATACCTTTACAGGTTACTTTACCAAAGGTACAAAAATTTGCAAACAGCGGATGAAGGAATAAGTAAATTCAACTACTGTGTATTTGGTAGAGTAGGCCACAAACCAGATGGCCTCCTTTGTGTGGAAAACAGGAAAGCAGCTTTAAGACAAATTTTCAGCTGATAGGTTCCCCTAAAGATGTTTTCACAGAAAGCTGGACAGTGGGAGCACATATTCTATCTCAGAGGTATTTTGGTAGGCTCCCAAAAAACAGAGAGTGCTGGTCCACCTAAGCGTGCAGATCAATCTAAGACCATAAAAGAATATTTTTGTAAGTATGAATATTACAAGTTTTTAATGCATTACTTAGTTATTGGTCCAACAGTCACACTTACACAACAAACACACTCTACACCTATAACCCAACGGTCCTAAGATAGAGCCTAGAATATTCCGAGCATATTCCTTTAGTTATTTCATGAATTAATACCGTCGGTCGAACCTAAGTTGATCCGACTAACACTATTAAACTCAGTTTTCAAGAACCCTATAGGCTCTAAAATTCTTAAACTACCCTTCTGCACAGTTGCTTGGACTCGGGTGCGGGTATTCGACACGGGTACGAATTCGAGAGTCGGATTCGACAAAATCTAAATTTTAAGATTCAGGGGGTGTGAATCTAGGTATGGATACGGTTGTTGGAATTCGGCTAAGAAACTTCAGAATTAAAAAAATACAGCTATAAAGATATTCTAAATTTTTATAGAAGCAGAGAATATGAGACAAAAGGACTATAATATGTATGCCATTTTTCCCATTTCTTAAATCTGTTTTATCTTTTATTTGAGAAATCAAAATCTCAACTTATAAGATTTTCATTCCTCCCATCAAAGCTAAATTTGTCCATGGAATCCAGTCAAAGTATCCGAAGTTGGTTGACGGACTCCCAAACGTATCCCGCACCCGCACCGTCACAATGTCGTGTCGAGACGGGTTCGGCAAAAATGAAGAGTCCGTGCAACTTAGGCCCTCTCCCATTCTATATAAAAGTTTCAAACCCTTCACAGTCTATGTTCGTACCATTTTGGTGCAAGTTTTACCTCGCTCCACTTTCATCTTGTCTTTGGTGCAAACATAGACTGATAAGGGTTAGAAACTTTTGTTGTGTAGAAGAGGAAAAGAGAAGAAAGAAGGTGGTCTAAGAGTATTAAGGTCTATTTGCAAGGTTCTCTCCCCTTTGTTTATCCTTTATTTTATTTTCAAGAATTAGAGCGACGATATTAATCTTGAAAATAAAACAAAGGACAAACTACCGCAATATGTTCGAAATATTCTAGGCTCTATCTTAAGATTGTTGGATCAAAAATAAAAGGTCAGGACTAAATTTGAGATTATATGTGTTAAGTGTGTTTGTTGTGCGAGGAAAAGGAGTTTGAAACCAGAAGTGTTGGGATGGATGATCTTCTTAAGATTCCACAGCTAATGGGAACAAGTGGATAACCCTAGATTGTTGACTCGTTCACTCCTACCATACTCGAGTTGCCTCTCCTTCCATTGCTTTCCTTTCTCTCTCAATCAGCACACGAGGATTTAGGGTTGTTCTTTGCCAAGTTCCAAATTGATTGATTTAGGGGTGGTTTCTTTGCTGCACGACTATTTTATAGCAAAGGGTTGTATCATTGGGACCCCCAATAACCTGGAGTTCTTTTTTCATTCCCAAGGCTCGAACCCGAGACTTCTGGTTAAGAGTGGAGGGATTTTATACAACATATAACTTGTATTATTTGCATTGTTAGTCCATCGGGAGAATTTGCTTCTGTAGTCCATTATACAGTCAGACCTCTTTATAACAGTCATCCTCTATAACACTTCACTATAATGGCCAAGTTTTCTTTGGAACCAATTTTTCATTTGATAAGTAAAATAACAAAGATGCAAGCTAGTCAACACAGTTAAGATTATCCTATTTCTTGCCAATCAATTAACAAGTGACAGCATTATTACGGTACACTAACGCCACCACATAAAGATTGGTCACTTTCTTTCTTTTGAATTAGTCTCTTAACTCAAATTTTCTCTAAAACGGTACAACAGACGGCGCAGCGCTTCCAGAATAGGTCCAGTCCAGGGGACAAATCAATAGGAAATGCTATTTGCTTCGTAAGAATAAGAATTCACTTCTATGAAATGAAAGAGTTTCACAAGGAGGGCGTCTGGGTATGTTATAGAAAGGGAAGGCGGAAGCATCGAATGGTGAAAAGAAGCGGCTCAGCAGGGAAGGAATGGGAAGTCGTCAAGGATGACTTCTTTGTTGGCGGAACGAAGGGCTAAATAGCGAGAGTGATTCTCTGAGCCGGTTTGGATTTCCAACGCCTCGGGAAACTGGTCGAGATAGATGACAGAATTTGTGTTCAGTGGTACCCGATGGGTGGATAACTGACAATCTACAGCAGCATTTAATCATTAAAGGGGAAGTAAATATTCTATACATGTAACTACTTTTCAAATACAACCCAGCAGGAAACAGACAATGCACATATCGCCCTTTTAGAAGAAAATGTCTCCTGCTCCAAGTAAGTTTTGCCTGTCACTAAGAACGGGAAAAAAATTGAGAAGTATGACCCCCTCCTAATAAGTTTTAGTGCAACAATCTAATTCTTTAAGCCCTCTACAATCAGATTTATTATGTATTAATTAAATGGTGATTTGAGGAAAAAAGATTAAATTTCTCTCTGTGGTTCCCCATTTAGGGAACCCATTTTCTGCAGAAACTTAGCATTACTGACACAGTAGCTCAAGATTATTGCAAAATGTGGGGATTATAATCCATTTGTCATTACGGAAAAGAACAGCATACCTGTGACCAATCATGAACCGAACTACAATTCCCTTCTCTTTCTCCAATTTGCGAAGCTTGCCCCCTTGAGGCATCCAAGTTTCTCTAACGGAATCACGCCTCTTGCGACTGCTAAAAGCGGTATTAATTCCAATTACCACAAACACCTTCTTCCTTGGAGGTCCATCCTGAGAACGAGAAGAATTGGAAGACTGATCAGCCACCTTCATTTCCTGTGTACTCCTAGTGGCTGCCAACTCCATCTGAAGCATAGCAATTGATTTGTCCAATGATCTAAGCAGACCTCCCAAAACAGGCTTAAAACCATTAGTACCAAAAATAGAAAGTTAGGAAAAAACAAAAGTATGATGGCTTAGGGAACTCACTGAATTGCTTCATGGGTTTTGTACACCTCTTGCATTACATCCTTATCTTGTCCTTGTTTCTAGCATACCAACAAATTATGACAATTCAGCATAAGTTTGTCAAGTAAGAACACAAGCTAAAAGCCAAAATAACCTTCGACTATCAAAAAGCAAGAACTCATGAAAAAAGCACAAGAAGACACATTTATCCTAACAAAGCTAAACCTCCATCGATCAGCTTCAATAGCCATAAAGACAGAACTCCACATAAAAAATAGATTGAACTTCAAAGAAGCTAATTCCACAATTACTTTCAATCATCATAATCAAAAACTCAGTGGAAAAAAACAAGGCAGATTGATTGAACTCAACAGAAACAAGACTCCACAATCAGCTTCAGTACTCAGATATCAAGAAAGAAAGAAATTACAAACAGAAAGATTGCACTTAGCAGAAGCTAAAATCTACGATTAGCATCAACACTCAGAGAGCAACAACTCAAAAGAGTTTAGAAATTAAAAAGGTCGCAATCTGCAGAAGCGAAAATCCACATTTTGCTTCAGTAACCACAAATAAAGGGGGGGAAAAAGAAGAAAACAGACTGATTGAACTCGCAGAAACTAATACCAACAAGTAGCTTCAACACCCAGAAATAAAGAAAAAAGAAGTTCAAAAAACAGACAGATTGAAGCTTATATCAACAATTAGCTTCAATACCCAGAAACAAGAACTTATAATTTTTGCAAAAAACGGAAAGAACAAAGCAAATGCTAAAATCCAGAATTAGCTTCAAACAAGAAGTCAATTCTTTTTTGCAGAAACAGATAGATTGAACTGAATCCACAATTAGATTGAACATCCACAAAGCAAAACTCCAGAAAGAACAGACAGATTTCTGAACTCCTAACCAACTCAAAAATCAAGAATTTACAAAACAAGACAGATTTTACGTTAAAAGCAGCTACAATCCACAATGAAGTTCAATATACAGAAATCAAGTAAAAGCAGAAAACGGGTTAGATTTAGATCAACAGGAACCTTTTTCGTTGAATTACAGTCTTCAGAAACAACTTGAAGTTCTTGGTCCCTTCTATGCTGAGCTATGAGTTGACTGCTGGATTCAGTTGGTGACCATAATCTTCAGCAAAACAAATAGATCCATCAAATAAAAATCAAAACTTTTCATAACTCAAAGCTACATTATTAAATTAGTTACCTGTTAGAAAATAGCATTCCAATGAAGAAGAAGGCAATAGAGAAAATGGGAATCCATTTTACAGATACTTTAACGGTATGTCTACTCTTCATTGTTTCTACTTTCTAATAAACACAGATTCAAGAAGAAGAAGAAAAAGGGGAAGATTGAAGCCTTTTAAGGTAAAGGGTCACTATATAGGAACTTTTTTTTTTTTTTTTTTTTTTTTTTTTTTTTTTTTTTTTTTTTCCTTNTTTTTTTGTGAATTAAACACAGAGAGAGATGAAAGGAAAGGGGGTGGAGGAGAAGTAGGAGAGGTGTGCTAACGTGAAAGAGGGGGAGTTGTCTTGATAGAGCTATGAATTTCTTGGTCTTTTCCTTTTATTTTCTGTTATTTAATTTTTTGTTCAGATTCTGAGAAGTTGTAAAAGCAAATCTCCGATCTTGAAATTGGGTACCTGGGGGATTCTTATTTCAAAGAATGTTAGGCACAAGAATAAGAGTCAAAGAAAGAGGAAGGACATTGGACCGTCTAAAGTTTGCCTTTGTATATATTCATTGGACTTTGTTCGAAGGGGTTAACGTTAACTTCAATAATTTATTGAAAGTAGCAACTTTTCTTAACGACGATATACTAGTACTACACATATGTATCTGCTGCTGAAAAGTCCTGTCTTTGTTGACGTCGATACTTGTATACATTTTAATACAATTTGTTTTTTGTTTGGCAATAGCAAGTTATATTGAGATAATAATATGAGAATTTAGGTCTCTTAAAAAAGACTTTAGTGAGTATTCAACGTAAATTCAAATTAGTAGGGCATCTGTTTATCATGAAACTGGTAATTACAATTAAATTTGATTTTGTAATTCTAAAAATATGTGATTTATTTTAATACTAGTTGTTAGGCAATAGATGCTAGATATAAGTAAAGAAAGTGTGATAATAACAAAGGAAAGTAGAGATATACAGACCGAGCTATTGAGAAACAGGGTCTCGAGCTCGCCGAAACAGGGCCTCGAGGTCGAGCTCGAGTGTTTGACATAGGGCGGTCGATGAAGATATAACAGTATTGAGGGCCTCGAAGATGGCCTCTTTATGATCAACAATGAGCAATAAGTGAAGAACAATCAATGAACACAATAAATAGAAAGCAATAAATCAGTGGAACACTTGTAGAGAATGTTGGAGTTAGAGAGCAGAGAATGTTCTTCTTCTTCTTGTATTGAATATCATGGGTAAAAAATGACAAGGGTCCCTTTTATATGGAGGGGGGAGGAGGGAATCCCAACATAGTACATGTATAATTATTACAAAGAGATACAGCTGGTACAACTATTTAATGGTCCGGTACGGACTTGTACTATTCTTGCAGGCATTGTCAGCTCTAGCCACGTGCATTTGGAAATTTTTCGCTTTTTCATGATGGTCACCGATTTATACCGCCCCGAGGTCGAGCGTGGAGAATCCTCTATATGCTCCCTCGATGTCAAACCGCTTCGAGCCCTCTAAAGACGGGCTATGGAATGCCATAACGATCATAAAATCGGGCTCTCCGATATTAGCCGTATACAGATAACCCCCCCCCGGTTTCTTAGAATGAAGTGATAAGAAATAGTCTTGAATTCTTGCCTCTTCGATATCCTCATTATGACGTCAGCCTCGTCAGAACATTAAATGAAGTGACATAAAGGCTGCACGGAGGTCGCTATCAGCACGATTCTCGAGAAGCCCATGAACCGCTATTGGTTCGACCTTTCCGCTTCTCAAACATACCCAAATGGATTCTATAAATACTTTAATTGTTTGCCTTTCACACTTTTACAACATCTTCAAGTCTTCAAAATTTAGCCAACTGTTTTCTGCTTTCATCCTCTTTCTGCGCTTGCTTCTTCATCTTCTTCCTTTGAAACTCAGTTACAATTATGGCCAAGACCTCCAAAACAGTACCTCAAAAAGAGGGAACCACTTCCTCATCACGCCCGACTAATGGCAAATCAAAAACACCTCCTAGTATCGAGCAGTGTATTCCTGGTCCCTTTGACAGTGTCTCCGATTTTACCATCGAGAAACCCCCTTCTACACCAGGCCGATGCGAGCCCATGTCTCGGTACATAAATGTACTGACCGAGGTGAAGAAGGTAAAGACAGATTGCCGCTGGGGGGAAGCGGTACAAGTAGAAATCCCTACAGCTGAGGAAAGCATAGTCACACATAAAGCTGGCTTCCTCAGCGTATATACATACCCTTTCACTTTAGGCCCCGTAAATTGTTCTTCTCCACCGATAGATTTGGTGATTCTCGAATTCTATCGTCAGTACCGAGTGACACTCGGTCAGATTTATCCCTCTTTCCGGAGGATTGTATATATGATTCGATATATCTCCAACATGGTCGAAGGAATGACTTTCACCCTCGATCACTTGATCAGATTGTATAGCCCTCGTCTCTTCCGAGGGGGTTTAATCAAGCTACACCGTCGATCTGCCAAGGCGTTCTTTTCCTGCATCGACCAGGACAAAGACCGGGGATGGATGGGCCGATTTGTTAGAGTCAGAACCTCGGACCTCATCCATGCTGATAGAATGCCATTCACGGAGGAATAGAAAATGAAGCGTAAGTATCCCCATATCGAGTATGTTTTACCACCTCATTTTCTTCTTCCGATCTGACCTCCTTCTCATTTGATTGATTTTCTTCTGATTGTGTAGCCACCGTTTGGTTCCCCGGTGCGGTCCAGGACCTTCCGGAATGGATCAGACTTTTGGACTTTACTTTTCCATACAGCAACCGCGTTTGGCGCGATTTGGCCAAAACGCGGTGGCAGGCCAAGAACCACGGTATGCTTTTATTGTTTTCATTTCCTCGTTTCTTGTAAGTATTCTCTATGGCGGTGAGTTTGATACATCATGCATGTGCAGGCCTCGGGGAAGGCGTGTCGATGAGACCATATTCTTCTGGTGAAGAAGAGGCTTCGAAAACCACCAAGGATAAGAAAAGGAAGAAGGAGACACCGGCGGAGTCTCCGAAATCCAAGAAAGCAAAGGCTCGGACGCCCAAGACCGATGATATGGTCCTAACGTCGATGAACGCTGAGATCCTGCGTGCCGAGGAAGAAGATGATGATACCTGCCCTTTGGTACAAAGGATAAACCGAAGCGCTGATGCTTCAAAAATTGATGGGCAGAAGACTGTCGAGATGGAGGTGGCCGAAGCGAACCCACCTTGTGCTGATGAGATCCTTGAAGAGGGTTTGGGCACAGTCCCCGATCCACTCGTTGGACATGGTATTGTCCGTGTTGGCGAGTTCGGAGGGACTGACTCTGAAATTCCTCGGGGGCGAGAAGAAGTCTTGATGGACGTTGATTCCGTAGGCGGCTTTCAATTGGGCCTGTCATTTTCTCCAGGGGAGATAAGGGATTCCCAGAACAGGGGTGTTGTCGATGTGGGGGCCTCTCAGGGAGAGGATGATGCGTTCAGAGATTATTTCACCGGTGTCGAGGAGGAAACCGATCTCGATGCCCCCCATCGCTCTCGAGGAGGCTGAGAAGCTTTAAAAGCAGGTGATCTTTTTGACATACTATTTGTGCTTCAAGATTTTACTCTTGTTTTTCTAACTTTCTTCCTTCGTGTTGTAGGTCAAGAATTTGTATGACCAAGCTTTCTCCGAGCTACATGATGATCTGACTTCCCCTGAGGAGGGGCTCGAGAAGCTTACATCGGAGCTAAATGAGCTGAAAGCTCTGCATGCCCGAAAAGAGCAGGAACTGGTCGACCTCCGGGCACGCTCAGAGAGAGCGTTCCAAGAGAGGGACGACTTCATTGAGCAGGTAATCTGGTACCCATGAACTTGTCTTGTATTGTCACAATTGGCACTAATTATCTTGTCTTCTGTATTTTCAGATTGGGTAAAAGGATGTCCTAGTGGGGCAGCTTCGGGAGGAGGTCGTGGCCAAGGACGCCGAGATCCTCAAGCTGACGCGGCTGAATGATGTCGTGGCCTCGGAGAGGGACATACTTCGGGAAGATTTATCCTCAACTCAGGGAATTCCTCGAGGTGCTCAAGAGGAGGCTGCTGCATTCTCCGCGGCCAAGTATGAGGCCGATGAATTTGTTTCTTCATACAAAAGGGATGCTGCCGCTGCAAATGATTGGGCCAGGGAGATATCCAAAAAGGCCGATCTAAAACTGGCTCGGGTTGTTGCTCATGCTCGCTTGCAAGTTAGGAGGCAAGCTTTTGAGGAAGCGAGCACCAAAGGTGTCGATCTCTCTGCCGAGATTGAAGAAGCCATGGCCTTGGAGGAAGAATCAACAATCTTAACTACTTCGGATGAGGGCTCTGGAAGGGACTCGGGCAGTAGTGAAGGCGAAGAGTAGATTTACTTACTATTTTTGCTTTTTCTTTTTTGTACATGGGATCCTCGGGGGAGCTTTGTAAAATACCCTTGTAAATATATTTTTTGGAATGCAAAAGATCTCTTCGTTTCATATCTTCAAACTTTGCCCTGGGATGTTTATGCAAAAGTCGACCTTCAAGCTTTGAATTTAGCTCTTTGGAGCCTGTACCTGCACTAACAGAGATCCTCGAGATCAGACACCTTCTCGAGGCTAGATTGGCGTGGAGGTTTCAATCCCTCGAACGTTGTTTGACAGCGTCATTCATATGACATGACCATAAAGTGACTGAGGTGGCCTCGCGGGTACACTTCCCCAAAAGTTAGAATAACTTTGTCAGAATTAATTGGTCCTCAATGTAGATGAAAAGTCGCCGCCTGTTCTATATATATGCTCACTTCTTCTTAAGTTTAGGTTTTGCAGCTTGCAAAACTAGTTTTCTCCTTAAAGTTCTCTTCCTTCTCTCAGCTTTTCTATTTATTTAGTTCAAAGCTTTTGCTTGAGCTTTCTTCCTCTTTATCTTTATTCAAATAGTTATGGCTGTCGTTCCCAAATCCACTCGCCAAGAAGAGAGAAACTCTACCTCTGCTTCTTGGCCGGTGGTACACCGCCAGTGTATGGCGAGTTAACCTCGAGTTGTTTTGCTTTGAAGAAAGAATTTGCACTAGAGAAACCCTTCGATGCTCCGGGCCATCGAGAGCATGCGTCGAGGTTTATTCGATCGATAGAGGAGAATCATGATGTTTTATACGTCAATACCACACAAGAGGGGGGGGGGTGATTTGTGTGGTGTCCAATTTTCGAGTGCTGTCGTTATAGAAGGACCTGGTTCTTCTATGTGTTCCAACTCGTACTGTTGCGAAATTATAAATACAGAAAAGTAAAGAACACAGAGATTTTTACGTGGAAAACACCCGGCTCAAAAGGTGAAAAAGACCACGACCTACTACTCAGTAGGATTTTCTCCAAATACTTCACTACAACTCTGAGCCAACAACATTTACAAAATAAACTCTTTTGTAAACTAAGGATTAACTCTAACCCTTATAAAAACACGTCACAAGCTGTTGTGACTACGTCAAGTTAAATCTAACTGAATGATACAACTCAAGTACCTAGTACAATTTGCTTCATAAAAAGCTGAAAAAGGTACAATTTTAGACCATCTACTATAATAAACTAGACTAAAAGACAACAGATGGAACTGGTTCTTCTAGCTGGTTCAAGTAGCTCCAGATTCGTACTATCCAATTTGGCTCGAACTGGTTGAAAAATTTCTTCACGAATTTTGCTCTCAATTATTGATAAATTTATATTTTTGTGCGTCTCACTACAATAAGAACATTATGCAATATATATAGGATTTAGTAGATAAGGAATTAACTAGAATCCTA
>MDKI01028833.1:0-68385 GCA_005239505.1 Nicotiana paniculata
ATATATATATATATATATATATATATATATATATATATATATATATATATTAAAAGTACGAAGACCCTTAGTGAAATGTCGTTCGCTTTTTTTTACCATTCAAAAATTAAGTTCACATTAGACAAAATAGTCATTTAATAATTTCTCTAATATTTAGGCCTGTGAATTGAATTATTTCCATATTTTTTATGAAACAATAAAAGAATAAGAACAATATTGCAGAGAAAGAGAGGAAATTCTTATTGAATTTTGGAATGATTTACAATGGGGTAAGACCCCTCTATTTGTAAGGAAAAAATGACTTAGCCACAAAGTAGAACTCTCTAAAAGATAGACATTCACTCTAAATAGAGTTCTATTTATAGCGCTCCTCCTTGAATTTCTATTCAACAAGTAATGTGCTTCGTTAAAACCTTAACTAAAATAAAACCCAATGGGAAAAATTCTAGAAAAGGAAAAAGAGTACACATGTTAAGTAATGCGCATTTTGGTTGCCTCGCTAAAAGCCTTGCAAGGAAAACTCAGTGGGACAAAACCTTGTAAAGAAAAAAGAGTGCAACGCGCATTAACTACCCCTGATGAGAGCATCAATTCACATCCTTGAGCCTCCGCATCCCGATCTTGTACACTAACTTCTTGAAGGTTGACGTCGGTAGAGATTTTGTGAACAAATCAGCCATATTATCACTTGAACGAATTTGTTTCCCATTGATATCACCATTCTTTTGAAGATCATGTGTGAAAAATAACTTTGGTGAAATGTGTTTTGTCCTATCTCCTTTTATGAATCCTCCCTTTAATTGTGCTATGCATGCTGCATTGTCTTCATACAAAATCGTGGGTAGTTTGTCACACTTCAAACCACATTTGTCTCGAATAAGATGTATTATAGACCTCAACCACACACATTCTCGACCTTCTTAATGAATAGTAATTATCTCTGCATGATTAGATAAAGTAGCCACGATCGATTGCTTAGTCGATCGCCAATATATGACAGTGCCTCCACAGGTAAACACATAACTTGTTTGAGATCAGGCCTTATGTGGATCAGATAAATACCCAACATCAGCATAACCAACAAGATCAGGACTGCAATTATTGCCATAAAATAAGCCCATATCAGTAGTTCCTTTTAGATACTGTAATATGTGTTTGATTCCATTCCAATGTCTCCTTGTAGGAGCAGAGCTATATCTTACTAAGACATTAACTGAAAAAGTTATGTCAGGCCTTGTAGTGTTGGCAAGATACATTAGTGCATCAATTGCATTAAGATATGGTACTCAGGACCAAGTAGTTCTTCATTCTCTTCTCGAGGTCGGAATAGATCCTTATTCACATCAAGTGATCGAACAACCATCAGAGTACTTAATGGATGTTCTCCATCCATGTAAAACCGTTTCAGTACCTTTTCTATGTAGGTAGATTGATGAACAAAAATTTCACTTGCCAAGTGTTCAATTTTCAAACCAAGACATAATTTGTCTTTTCGAGATCTTTCATCTCGAATTCTTTCTTTAAATAATCAATTGCCTTTTGAAGTTCTATAGGAGTTCCAATAAGGTTTATGTCATCAACATATACGGCAAGTACAACAACAAATTCCGATGTTATTTTCTTTATAAAAATACATGGACAAATGGCATCATTTATATAACCTTCCTTTAATAAATACTCACTAAGACAATTATACCACATACGTCTTGATTGCTTTAGACCATACAAAGATTTTTGCAATTTGATTGAAAACATTTCCCGGGACTTTGAATTATGTGCGTTAGGCATTTTAAATCCCTCGGAAATTTTCATGTATATCTCATTATCAAGTGAGCCATAAAGGTAGGCGGTAACCAATCCATTAAATGCACGTCAAGATTTTCATGGACAGCAAAACAAATGAGATAACGGAACGTTATAGAATCCATGACGGGTAAATATGTCTCTTCATAATCGACACTAGGCCTTTGTTAAAATCCTTGTGCAAAAAGACGTGCCTTATATATTTGTACCTCATTTTTCTCATTCCTCTTGCGTACGAAGACCATTTATAGACAACATGCTTAACACCATTAGGTGTTTGGACTACAGGCCCAAAAACTTCATGTTTCACAAGTGAATTCAACTCTGATTGGATTGCTTCTTGCCATTTTGGCCAATCATGTCTTTGTCGATATTCTCCAACAGATTGAGGTTCTAGATCCTCATTATCTTGCATAATGTTAGATGAAACATTATATGCAAAGACATAATCCACCACTATATCGACTCGATTAAAATTTGTCTCAATATCGATTGGATTTATTGATAGTTCATTATTATCTTGAGTCTCGGGCTTAGTGGTTTCTTTATGAATCTCAGAATTTATTAAATCGTGGATTTCTTCATGAGACTCTTTCGTAGTGTCATTTTAATCATTTATTTTCCTTTTTATAGGATTTCGATCTTTAGAACCCAATGGTTTGCCATGTTTTAGCTATGCTTGTGACTCATTAGCTATGACACTAGAAGATTGTCCAATAGGGACATCAATACGGATTGGAACATTCTCTGCAGGGATATGTGATTTTGTTATCCTTTTCAAATCCGTAAATGCGTCTGACATTTGATTTGCTATTCTTTGAAAAGGATAACCTTTTTCACCTCTTTTTCACAAATAGAGGTATGTGGATCAAGATGAGACAATGGTGGATTTTTCCACAAAATTTCTCGTTTGGTTTCACCAATTTCTCCCCTTAATTTTGGGAAAAGTGTCTCATCAAATCGACAGTCTGCAAATCGAGTAGTGAATAAATCCCTCGTTAATGTTTCAAGATAGTGAATAATGGAGGGCGATTCAAACCCAATATATATTCCTAACCTTCTTTGGGGACCCATTTTGGTGCGATATCGCGGTGCTACATGCACATATACTGCGCATCAAAAAATTCTTAAATGGGATATATTAGGTTCATGACCCAAAACTAATTGCAACGGGGAATACTTATGATAATTTGTCGGTCTGAGACGAACTAGCATTGCTACATGCAAAATGTCGTGACCACAAACAGAAGTGGGCAACCTCGTTTTCATGAGTAACGGTCTTGCTATCAATTGCAGACGTTTAATTAAAGACTCTCCAAGGCCATTTTGAGTGTGAACATGAGCTACAATATGTTCAACTTTTCTCCAATTGATAAGAAATAATCATTAAATGCTTGGGATGAAAACTCAGCAGCATTATCAAGTCTAATAGACTTAATTGGATTAACGGGGAATTGTGCCCGTAATTAAATTATTTGTGCCATTAATTTTGCAAACGCGAGGTTGCGAGATGACAATAGGCACACATGAGACCATCTAGAAGATGCATCTATTAAGACCATAAAATATATAAATGACCCACTAGGGGGTGAATAGGTCCAGAAATGTCCCCTTGTATATGTTCCAAAAACGCAGGGGACTCAATCCCAACCTTTGTTGGTGATGGTCTTATAATTAACTTGACTTGATAACAAGAAGTGCAAGAAAATTCATTATTTAAAAGAATCTTTAAATTATTTAATGGATGCCCATTTGAGTTTTCTATAATTCGTCTCATCATAATTGATCCAGGGTGTCCCAATCGATCATGCCAAAGTACAAAAGTATTGGAATCAGTAACCTTATGGTTTACAATAGAATGTACTTCAATTGCACTAATTAATGTCCAATACAGGCCACAAGATAAAGATGGGAACTTCTCAATAACCCTCTTTTGGCCAGAGACACTCTTGGTAATGATGAAATATTCAAGATTGTTCTCATCCATTGTCTCAATATGATATCCATTTCGGAGGATATCTTTAAAACTCAATAAGTTCTTCTTGGACTTGGAGGAGAAAATAGCATTCTCTATGATAAGTATTGTTCCCTTAGGCAGAGTTATAGTAGATTTCCAGAGCCTTCAATTAATTTACTACTACCAGAAGTTATAGTAACATCTGCCTTACACATACTTAAATGAGAGAAATATTTCTTCTCTTTGAATATTGTATGTGTCGTACATGAATCAACTAAGCAAATATTTTTACAATTGAATTTTGATATAAGTTTGTTTTGTGAGATATCCATATTTGCTTCCCATGGTTTGACATACAAAAGAAATATACAAATAAATATTAGTATTTTTAGAGGAAAAAAATAATTCTAGTACATAATATCAACTTTATTTTTTTTTAGTACGTGCACGTTGTTATGGGAAAATTGTACATGGCTATAAAAGGTAGTTTTCCAACTTATGATGTATACATGGATACCCAGTGAATGATTTTGTCAAATACGACAAATCAAGAAAACAACGTGATATGTTTTAAAGTGGTAGATAATTTATTTAGATTGCCTGACAGTATAATAACACTATATATTAGCATATTAGTCACATTAGGTAATGTATTAAAACCATTAGGTGCTGACGAAATAACAGATGATTTTAGAATTACATTCTGCTAAAACGAACTAACTTTATTTATAAAATAAATAATACTAATTGATACTAATGACTACTCATGTAAAGAATTGTGATTACATGATGTTAATTCATTAACTACTACGAATAGGAAAAATAAAGATTAAAATACTCAATCATCTTTAACCATGGATCCATCACCGATCAAGTGGTCTATTTTTCCATCAGGGCGCTCAAAGAAGTATGCCACATCTAAGTGGGTGATGTCAAATTCATTGTCATAGACAAAATTAGCTTAAGGGCCTTTATTCTTTAGAGATTCTTGATAAAGCTCAACCAAATGTCTTGGTACACGACAAATATTTGCCCAATGATCTTTTCCATTGCAACGATAAGTTTCTGAACCATTTGCCTTTGGCTTCTCATATTTCCCTTTCCACTTTTGGTGGTTATTTTTCTTTGGGGGGTGATTAACACCAGAAGAATTTCTTCCTTGTCCACGGCCACGGCCACGACCACGACACAACCACGACCATTAATAGGGCCACGGCCTTTCTCACGTTTGGCATAATAGGAATACACCTTATTCACTTCAGGCAATGGTATAGACCTAGTGGGTCGATTTTCGTGATTTCTCATGAGCAAGTCATTATTTTGCTCAGCCAAAAGGAGAAAATAAATCAAGTCAGAGTACTTCTTGAAACCTTTCTATCGGTATTGCTGTTGCAAGACCATATTGGAAGCATGAAACATTGTGAACGTTTTTTTCAAGCATATCATAGTCAGTGATAGTATCTCCACATTGTTTCAATTTAGAAATAATTCTGAACATTGCAGAATTATATTCAGAAACAGACTTAAAGTCTTGGAGCCTTAGATGAGCCCAATCATATCGTGCTTGTGGAAGAGTGACCAACTTTAAGTTGTCATATCTTTCCTTTAAGCCATTCCACAAAACAAGTGGATCTTTGAATGTGAGATATTCATTTTTCAACCCTTCATCAAGGTGATGGCGCAAGAAAATCAAGGCCTTAGCACAGTCTTGGGTAGATGCTTTATTTTTGTCTTTAATGGCGTCTCCAAGACCCATTACATCTAAATGGATTTCAGCATCCAATACCCATGTCATATAGTTCTTGCCCGAAATTTCAAGGGCAATAAACTTTCTTTTCATAATGTCAGCCATAATTAAAAAGAGGAGAAAATTTATATCTTAATCTTCTCAAAGAGCTTCTTGAGATGGTAGAGTCTCGTGCTGATAACGTTTTATGAAAAAATAAAAGAACAAGAACAATATTGCAGAGAAAGAGAGAGAAAATTCTTATTGAATTTTGGGATGATTTACAATGGGGTAAAACCCCTCTATTTATAAGGGAAAATTGACTTAGCCACAAAGTAAAACTCTCTAAAAGATAGACATTCACTCTAAATAGAGTTCTATTTATAACAATATTGAAATTATGTCAAAAAAACTCCTAATATTTAGGAATTTAAATCGAGTAAATTCTATTCTTATAAATCATTTGCCTAAATTAATGAAAAGTAACCTTCCGGTTGTTATACTTTTATAAGTCCTAATCTAAATAGGAATCGATTATAGCCACAAATGTAAACTAAAATAGTGGTATTAGTGGAGATCATTAGCTAAATGATCATCTTTCTTTTATCTTTTAATAACATGTATCCATTGGAAATCTTTATGGAATTTTTTCGATCTTGTACACTATTTGAAACCTTATTACAAAAAATATTTATGTTTTGGTATTTATCCGACCTAAACAAATTCTAGTTACAAAATATATACAATCCACCTTAAAAGGCTCTCAATCTATTATTTGTGTCTTCAATCTAAGGATTTAGTTATACTCTTTTTCTTTTTTTTCTCCTCTTCTCTTTCCTTATTTTTCTTCCACCTTAATTAATGAATGGCGGAGAACAAAAATATACTCATTGCTAAGTTAAGATGCGCATATTCATCTGACTTTCAATATTATCAATATCTTATTCTCCTAAAATGGGCTTTTATACCTGTAGGCATGTAAAAAATTTATTGAATTCAAATTCAATAAATAATTGGACTATATTTTAAATATACTAGTCCAAATAAAGAATATGAGATAATATAATTGGATTAATTATATAAGTCCAATATAATTGGGCTAGCCCATTTAATTGAGCTACAAATGATGAGCACACTTCATTAGGCCCAAGATATCATTTTCCTAAAGGCCCCGTTTGGTGCCACGCGTGAAATGACGTGGCGCTCTAAGTCAAAGGGAAGAGCCAATAGGATCATGCTACATGTCAAAACGACAAGGCATGCCAAGTCTAATTAAAAGGCCAATTAAATCGTGCCACGTGTGCAAGTGACATGTTCTGGCCAATCAAATGCGGCCTTGTCACACTTCAATTTGATTGGTCGGAAAGAGTTTGTTCTTATCATAACTTTTCCCTCCCACAACTATAAATAGGGGTCTTCATAACTCTGAAAAGACACCAGAAGTTATAACAAGAAGCAAGAGGGAGCTCGCGGATCAAACGCTGCGGATTTCTCTAAAAGCTACAAGCATTCAAGTGTTCTAAGGATTAAAAGATCAAGACGAAGATTCAAGAACAAGTTGCAAGCCCTTGGGTTAAAAGTACGTTAAGATCAAGATCAAGCTTCAAGCACTTGGATATAAAATAAACTTTGAGATTAAGCTCGGAGGCTCTTTTATTTATCGTTGAAAAGAAGAATTGGAGGATTCAGAGAGATTGTAACACTCAAATATTTGAAATAGAAGACTATGATTGTTGCGATATTTTTGGGTCTTGATTTTATTTTCTCGACGCAATTTATTGTCTACAAATTCTGGCACACCCAGTGGGACAATCTCTACCTCTCATCTCAACTTTTCAATCACCAAAGTTCAAGAACAACAAAATGGCTTCCAAGAAAATCAACTCAGTTTTAACTTCCGCCTAGGCTGATAATTACAGGTTCTATGATGATGTGGAAAGCATTCCAGATGTTACCTTTAAAAGCTATGGACCAGTTATGAGGGGAAAAGCAAGATCGTTAGGACAACAAACACCCAAAGTGTTGTCCACATCTACCCCTGTTTTCGGATCTTCATCCTCAAAAGGATCAAGATCTTCCACAAATGTACCCGAAGGAGGAAGCGATGTTATTGAAAATATCAAGAAAGCTCTTGCTCTGCTTGACCACTTCGGATCCAAGCACTCTGCTGTGAAGGAAGATGATGACGCTTCAAGTGATGGATCCTCCCCACTTACACCACATAGCGTGATCCAATCAAGGATCAATCTGTGTGAAAATCCATGCTACTCTCCATCGTCCATGATGTTGACAAACACTTCATCTGTGGAGGAGCAGTTGGCAAACTTGACGGAAGCAATCGCTGGCTTGATCAAGTGCATGCAAAATCAAGATGCTAGAATCGACAAGCTAACATATAGGGTGGGAATATTGATGGAAGAAGAATCCACCCATTCACCTGGAAAACTCCCAGAAGTTCAAGAGATTGATCCTTCCCCACGACAAGTTGCATCCACTAAGAAAATTCCAGTCTCTTCGGAAGGGATGATTCCAATCAATCAACTAAAGAAGTTCATTGAAGGGACTAAAAAAAATATGAAGTCACTTCCAAGTCCTCCTTTAGCTACGCAAAGCCTAACACTTCAAGGATCGATATGTTGAAGATGCCTGCTGGCTATCAACCTCCAAAATTTCAACAGTTTGATGGAAAAGGCAATCCAAAGCAACATGTGGTGCACTTCGTTGAGACATGCAACAATGCTGGGACTTATGGAGATTACCTTATCAAACAGTTTGTCCGCTTATTAAAAGGAAATGCTTTTTATGGGTACACGGACCTCGAGGCTGGATCTGTTGATAGATGGGATCAACTAGAGAAGGAATTCCTCAATCGCTTTTATAGCACGATACGTACTGTGAGTATGATAGAACTCACAATTACTCGTCAATGGAAGAGTGAAAAAGTTATCAACTTTATCAATCATTGGAGGAATGGAAGCCTCAACTGTAAAGACAAGCTTAGTGAAGCTTCTGTCATAGAGATGTGCATCCAAGGTATGCATTGGGTATTGCACTAAATCTTGCAAGATATCAAGACTAGCACATTTGAAGAACTTGCAACTCGTGCCCATGAAAAAATTGAGCATGGCCTCTGTTGGAAATGAAAGGATGCCCACCTATGAACCTCGCAAAAGGAACGACAAGTAAGAAATCGGAAAATGGAGCAAGTTTTTACCAATATCTGAAAATAAAGAAGTTAGGAATGTCAACACATCACCTGTGAAGTTCACGACGAAGGTGAGCAAGAAGCAGAGTATGAAATCCACTTTGTTTCAAGATAATCCAAGTGGAAAGTTGACTCTAAAAGAAATTCAAGAGAAAGAGTACCTATTTATGGATTCTGATGTGCCAGTTATTTTTGAAGAACTCCTTGAGTTAAATCTCATTGAGCTTCCGGAGATGAAGCGACCAAATGAAGCTGGGAAAATTGATGACCCAAATTACTGCAAATATCCTCGACTTGTGAGCCATCCTCTGGAGAAGTGCTTTGTCTTCAAGGACAAATTTATGGACTTAGCTCGTGAAAAGAAGATCGTGCTTGAAGATGAGAAATCAATCACAAACCAAGTCTCTATCACATTTGGATCATTCAGTTCAGAAGAATTATGTAGTTTTAAAGAAAGTAAAGATGAAGAATTATTGGAGAACTACAAAGTTGAAGACGGTCAACTTGAGGAAGATGAAGGTTGGATGTTGGTGACTCATCATAGGCACCATAAAAGGATCCCACAAAAAGGATCAATGGAACAACCTACAAGGAAAATAATGGTGAAAAGGCCTAGGAGATGGAATCCAGTTAAGCATGAAAATAAAGCGAAAGTGGAGGTGCATAACCCACAAAATCCACGACCTTGGAGGAGTTTTTTCCAAGTTGGTTTCGCACGAAGATTTCCCATGGAAGTATTGATGCCTCGTGTTGCCATATTGACAAAGGGAAAGAAAAGAATGATGACCTACCGTTGGCACCATCTTCGAAAAGCCTTATCGAGTCCACTCCTCAAGAAGTTAATGCTTGTGAGGGAAAAGGCACGTTCACAAATGACGACCTTCTGTTAAGTGACACTCCTTATAACCGCCTGTTATACCTAGTTGTCTATATGCGTGATGAAAGGCTAAATCAAATTTTCGTTGATGGAGGATCCTCAGTGAACATTTTTCCAATTCGCACTCTGAAAGAACTTGGTATTACCATGAACGAACTCTTAGAAAGTCGTGTGATGATCCAAGGATCCAACCAAGGAAGGGAAAAGATCCATAGGCGCGATCAGGATGGGAATCACTATTGAAGATATGCAATCAAGTGCATGGCTGCATGTGATCGATGCGAAGACTTCATCCGAAGTCTTGCTTGGAAGGCCTTGGATACATGAGAATAAAGTAGTTCCATCTACCTACCATCAATGTTTAATATACGACGATGGTGAAGTCAAGAAGAAGATAGTTGCTGATGATGAGCCATTCACCGAGTAAGAGTCACACTTCGCCGATGCAAAGTTCTACTTGAAGAACCGTATTGTGAAGGAGCTAAAAGTTGATGACGGCATAAAAAGCAAGAATGACGAGCCCATAACTAAAAGACCTAAGGTGACTATTGGTAAATTCAAAGCTATTACTAAGGAGGTTCACGCCAATGCGAATAAATCTCATAGAGGGGATATTGCGTCTTATGGAAAGAAAGTAAGTCCTGCGCTCCAATATGCCCCTAAAAGGAAGAAAGGCGAGGACGAATCATCTAATCTCCAAAATAACACTCTAAAGGAGTTAACTCTTCCAGTAAAATGAATTGAGGCAGTAAAGTTGTCCTCGAAGCCGCTTGCAGGGTTTGTAGCCCAAAATTGTTTACAGAATGTGGCACTCCCTACGAAGCGAACTGATGAAGGTTTTGACCCTAACGCTTATAAATTATTTTCAAAGGCTAGATACAATCCCAATGAGCCGTCAAAGTTAGGTAAGCTCCCATCAGAAGCTGCAACGAGGCAACCACGTGAAGGTTTGGGACACAAGCAACTGTCACCAGTGCGCATCTCAATAAGAAGGGCGAGTAGAAATTATATCATTGTAGAAGACGAATCTGCCACTGTCTAACAAACCTTCCATCTTTGACCGACTTGGAAAATAAACTGTGAGAACTTACGGTTTTGAGAGATTGGGTCCGTTAAAGAAGGGGAATAAGTTCCAGAGAAATTATCAAAATACAAGAACACCCGTTGCGCTTAAAATTCAGATGATCTCCAAAGATTTCCAAAGTTTGGTTCCTTCTATAATGAAGCGGCAAACAAAATTCATGGTTTTGTGTGATGAAGTATTGAAGGTTAAGCCATACACTATGGTCTACACTAAAGAACGTGATGAGGACGAAGAAAGTATGGGTTCTTCGTATCATGTTACTGCACAAAGAGAGCATGGTGTTTTATCTCTAATGAAGGATGATGATAAATTAGACGATGTTTTACCGTGTTAACACATATCCTTCAACGATGGGGACCCTCAAGAAGATGAAGATGTGAAAGATGATCCCTCGGAACTTGAAGAAGGGGTGAAGGCAACAGTTGATGCCTTAAAAGAAGTTAACCTTGGTACTGATGAAGAACCAAGACCCACCTACCTAAGTGCTTTACTAGAAGTTGATGAATAAAGAACTTATATTGAGTTACTCAAGGAGTTTAGGGATGTCTTTGCTTGGAGTTACAAAGAAATGCGTAGCTTGGACCCTAAAGTGGCAGTCCATCACCTTGCGGTCAAGAATGGCGCTCATCCTGTTAAGCAAGCTCAAAGGCGGTTTAGGCTGGACTTGGTTCCCCTGATTGAAACCGAAGTTAACAAACTCATTGAAGCTGGATTTATTCAGGATTTTAAATACCCAACGTGGGTTTCAAGTATTTTCCTTGTAAGAAGAAGAATAGCCAGATTCGAGTGTGCGTCGACTTCAGGGATCTCAATAATGCGTGTCCCAAAGATGAGTTCCCGCTTCCTATTCCAGAGTTGATAATCGATGCTACTACTGGGTATGAGGAAATGTCATTTATGGATGGTTCATCAGGCTATAACCAAATTCGCATGGCACCAAAAGATGAAGAGCTTACTGTATTCCGCATCCCTAAGGGTATTTATTGCTACAGGGTAATGCCTTTTGGCTTGAAGAACGCTGATGCTACTTACCAAAGGGCTATGCAGAATATTTTTGACGATCTTCTCCACAAGAATGTCGAATGCTATGTTGACGACTTGGTGGTAAAATCAAGAGAGAAGGGAGACTACTTGAAAGACTTTAGAATGGTGTTTGAGTTGCTCCGGAGATACCAACTTAGGATGAATCCATTGAAATGTGCCCTTGGAGTTACTCTGAAAAGTTCCTGGGTTTCATTGTCCAGCATCGAGGGATCGAAATTGATCAAGCCAAGGTAGATGCAATTTTGAAAATGCCTAAGCCTCGGGATATTCATGAATTAAAAATTCTGCAAGGAAAGCTAGCATACCTTAAGAGATTCATCTCAAACCTAGCTGGGAGGTGCCAACTATTTAGTCGCCTCATGAAGAAGGCCGTTCCTTTCAAGTGGTACCAAAGCTTGTAACAATGCCTTTGAAAGTATCAAAACATACTTGATGAAGCCTCCAGTTTTGGCAGCCCCTATACTTGGGATGCTGCTAATAATATACATTTCAGCACAAGAAAGGTCTGTTGGAGCGTTGTTGGCCCAAGAAAATAGTGAGAGGAAAGAAAACTCCCTTTACTACTTGAGTAGGACGATGACACCAAACGAGCTGAATTATTCGCCAATTGAAAAGTTGTGTTTGGCGCTAGTCTTCTAAATTCAAAAGTTGAAGCCCTACTTTGAAGCTCATGTTGTCTGTCTTATTTTTAAAGAAAATCCCATCTAGTTCGTGATGTCAAAACTTGTTCTTAGTGATCAACTAGCGAGATGGTACCTCCAATTTCAACAATTCGAGATTTTGTACATCCCACAGAAGCTGTAAAAGGACAAGCATTGGCAGACTTCTTGGCAGATCGTACGATACCTGATGACTGGAAGCTAACTGACGAACTACCTTATGAGGATGCAATGGTTGTTGAAGTTCAACCTTCATGAGAGATGTACTTTGATGGTGTTGCGCATCGTGGGGGAGCTGGTGCTGTTGTAGTATTTGTCACTTCTCAAGGTGAAGTTCTGCCCTATTCTTTTACGTTGACGCAACTCTGCTCTAACAACGTTGCTGAGTATCAAGCACTAATACTTGGGCTTGAAATGGTTTTCGAAATGAAGCGGTTGAAATTGAAAGTCTTTGGTGACTCTCAGTTAGTGGTCAATCAGCTTCTAGGTAGTTACGAGGTCAAGAATCCTGAACTACGCCCATATCATGATTCTAAAAATTTAATGGGGCGGCTGGGTGATGTGACTATTCAGCATGTGCCAAGGAAAGAAAATAAGAAGGCTTATTATTTAGCTACCCTAGTTTCATAATTAACCATCCCTGATCAAACGCAAGTTACTGTCTGCCAAAAATGGGTAGTACCGTCGCCAGGTTGAAGGTGAAGAAATTAAACTCAAGCATCTTATCTTGTTTCTGAAGTTGAGAAAAAAGAATGGTGACAACCCATTATCGACTACTTACGCTATGGGATACACCCAGAAAATCCGAGGAGAAGGACTGAAATCCGTCGTCATGCACCTCGCTTCCTTTACTACAAAGATACGCTATACAGAAGGTCGTTCGAGGGAGTACTATTGTGATACTTAGGGGAAGAAGAAGCACTCCAAGCTTCGCAAGAGGCACATTCTGGGGTATGTGGGTCACATCAGTCAAGACCAAATCTCCACTTCCATATAAAAAGGATGGGAAATTATTGGCCAATAATGGTAAAAGATTGCTTGGACTACACTCGAAGATGCAAGGCTTGTGAATTCCATGTGAATTTTATTCACCAACCTCCTGAAGTGTTGCACCCGACTATTGCATCCTGGTTGTTTGACGCTTGGGGATTGGATGTTGTTGGACCACTGCCAAAGTCCTATGGTGCCACCTATACATCTTGGCTGCAACTGACTTCTTCTTAAAATGGGCTGAAGTTGTTGCTCTTAAGGAGGTAAAGAAGGAAAATGTTGCAAGTTTCATCCGAGTAAACATAATCTATCGCTTTTGCATTCCTCATTACATAATAACGGATAACGAAAAGCCATTCAATGATAGGTTGATGAACAAGGTTTGTGATCTCTTTGGTTTCAAGCAACATAAATCTTCAATGTACAACGCTGCCGCCAATGGTCTAGCTGAAGCATTCAACAAAACTCTATGCAACTTGCTAAAGAATGTCGTCTCCAAATCCAAACGAGATTGGAATGACCGTATGGAAGAAGATCTATGGGCATAGAGGACGACTCATCGCACGCCAACACAAGAGACTCCTTATTCACTCGTTTGTGGAGTCAAAGTCGGCTTGCCACTTGAGCGTCAAATACCTTCATTATGACTGGCTATTCAAGAAGGGATCACTGATGAAGAAAATGCTCGACTTCGATTAGTAGAGTTGGAGGCTCTTGATGGGAAAAGGTTGGAAGCTCAACAAATTCTTGAATGTTATCAAGATCGATTGTCTCGCGTCTTCAATAAGAGTTTGCCCGAGGTCCTTCCAAGTAGGAGATCAAGTCCTTGTCATACGAAGACCCATTATTACTTCCCATAAACCTGTAGGAAAGTTCACTTCAAAATGGGATGGGCCATATGTCGTACAAGAAGATTACTCAACTAGGGCTTACAAGTTGGTTGATGCAGATGGCATGATAATCGGCCCTATCAATGGCAAGTTTCTGAAGAAGTATTATCCTTGAAGTTGAAACTCTCCTCGACGAATGATCCTGAACTGCATGTTCCTACACTCATGGCCCGCATGAGTCTAAATTGTAAACGGCCCACCTAAAAAAGTAAAAAAAAAATAAGAAAAATGAGTCCGATAGGTTGAAAACCTCGAACGAGGCAACCTAGGCAAAAGTTAGGAAATAAAAAAAAGTCTGCTACGTTGAATACCTTGAAAGAGGCGGCCTAAAAAAAGTTAGGACATAAAAAAAATACCCATTCTGAACTACGGTATGGCTTGATCCTCTTCATCGAGGTACGTAGGCAGCTTAGAGTTTCATTCTGATTTCAGTCACATGAGTTCAAAAGATACATAGTGCCCCCATCGTGTTCGAATAAAGTGCAATGAAATGTAATTCATCCAACCACCACTTGAAAATCTGTCACGACCCAATTCCGGTGTCGTGATGGCGCCTGTCGTGGAACCAGGCAAGCCGCCCTTTTTAACTAAGCTAAATTCAGTTTCCAGTAAAAATACAATTTTAAACGAATTTATTGATAATACTAAGAATCTGAAGTTTAAAAACAGTATTTGGAAAGCAAAAATTTAAAAATCTCCAACCCTGGATCCTGTGTCACTCAGTCATGAGCTACTATTACATAAAGCAAAGAAAGGAGAAATGGACAACATTGTCTCAAAATAAAGAACAACAGGTAGTATAATAAAGAGAAGGCGAGGTTGCGATCGCCAGCTGCTACCTCGAAAACTCCAATGAAAACTCTGACAGCTGCTCAATATCCACTACCGAGTCCCGGTGTACCTGGGTCTGCACACAAGGTGAAGGGGGTAACGTGAGTACACCAACTCAGAAGTAACGAACCCAAACTATGGGCTGAGAGGTAGTGACAGACTAAACCTCAATAATTAAATCATCAGCGTACAAAATTTAGGCATGTTCAAAGTTTATCAGGAATAACAATAGAATATACTAGATATACCTCCATACGTTCTACATGCCAACATGTCACAGTGTGAAAATGCACATAGTGCTCATAACTCTCCCACAGAAGTCCACTCAGTACTATATATGTCTCTCAGGCCCAGGGAAGTTCCATCACGGAATATGCATAAACACCGGTGACCGTAGTCACTCCATACTGAGGAAAAAGGCCGGTCCAGCCCCCACGGAGAAGATCCATCTCCGTAATACAACACTCGGACAATATCCATATCCAGGGAAGATCCATCCCTCACATAGCATCAGTTTCGGACAAGATCCATGCTCAGGGAAGATCCATCCCTCACATAACATCAGCTTCGGACAAGATCCATGCCCAGGGAAGATTCATCCCTCATCATCAATGCACTCACCGGGGGTGTAAAGACTCCGGAGGGGCCCTAGTGGCCCAAGCGCCATATCAAGCTAACGAAGGCATGATTTAATATTGCTGTGGTGTGCAGTCCAATCTTATAACTGTCTCAATAACAGGCTCTCGGCCTCATTCAGTCATTACTCTTCAGTCTCACTCACATGGATCACATATGCCTCCATCAGCCCGACAAAATGATAAGTATGCATATAATTAACAATACTAAGACTGGGATATGAAGTGATATGGTATAACAGGACTGAGTATATGACATCAAATAATCACAAAATGAGACAACAATATACGACCACTCGGGTCTCAGCATTTTCGGCGTGAAGCCTAGCATTTATACTTAACATGATTTCTAACATGTTCACAATTACCACATTAATAGAAGTACAGATATCATCATGGAATAATCACTAAGCAGTGCCATGGGATAAGTCAGGCCACAATTACTCGGTGCACGCCCGTCACTTGGCATGTGCGTCACCTCAACAATAGTCATAAATCATTTAGCTCGGGGTTTCGAACCCTCAGAACCAAGTTTGGAAATGTTACTTACCTCAAAACCGGCTAAAATACTTTTTCTCAGTGCCTTTGCCTCTAAATCCGGCCTCTGGGTGCTCCAAATCTACCAAGTTCAGATTTTTATCATCAAATTATGCTTAAGGAATGAATTCCAAATTGAAAGGTACGAAATTTAGCTCAAAACCCGACCCCAGGGCCCGCGTCGCAAAACTCAGAAATTTTATACCAACTGTTCTTCATCATCTCACGAGTCCGTACATATAAAGAACACTAAAATCGGAGTCCAAATGACCCCTCAAATCCCCATTTTAAAGACTCTTAATCCCAAGCCCTAATTACCCAATTTGCACTGATTTTTATCTAATTTTCCACCATAAATCCGACCTTTAATCACATATAAACGAGTTTAGAATCCAAAAACCTTACCTCAATGAAGAACTATCGGATCCCCTCTTCAAAACCCTTCCAAAAGCTTCAAACCCGGATGAAATATTGGAAAAGATGGCTAAAATTCGCGAAGACACGCTTTTATACTTTCTGTCCAGTGGTTCCGCACCTGCGACCACTTACTCGCACCTGCAGAAAACCCCAAGGACCTCAAATCCCGCACCTGCAATCGACTTCCCGCACATGCGGCCTCGCAGGTGCGACAATTAACTCGCACCTGCGGAATCCTCTCACTCAGCCAAACTTCCGCACCTGCGGTGCCATGTTTGCTCCTGCAGAAGCGCACCTGCGGCTCCCCTTCCGCAGGTGCAAAAACACTAGTAACAACAACATCAGCAATATCAACACCATTCCAAACTCCCGTTAACCACCCGAAACCATCCCGAGCCCCTCGGGACCCCAACCAAACATACCAACGCATCATATATGATCATTCAAACTTAGTTGCACTCTCGAAACACTAAAAATAACATCAAAACATCAAAATCACGCAGGATTCAAGCATAAGGACTTTGAAATTTCTAAAATACACCAACGATGCCGAAATTACCCAAAACAACTTCGGTTGACCTGAAAGTTTGCATACATATCCAAAATGACATTACGAATCTGTTCCAACTTCCGAAATTCCATTCCGACCCCGATAGCCTATTTCCCACCGCCGGGAAATCACCAAAAAACTAACTTTCGCCAATTCAAGCCTAATTCTACACCGGACATCACAAAATATTCTGAACACACTCCTAAGTCCCAAATCCTCTAACAAAGCTATCCAAACCATAAAATCCGTATTTCGAGGTCGTTTACCGATAAGTCAACCCTCAGTTGACTTTTCCCATTTTAAGGCTATTTTTAAGACTAAATGGCTAAATTCTCACCACAACCATTCCGATTTCAAGCCTACCAACTCTAACACATCAATAACAGTATAAACACCTATGACAATTCAATAGCAGTAAATTTTAATGCAAGTTCTACGTGACGACATGCCGGGTCGTTACAAAATCGAGTTGAGATACTTTTTTTCTGTTAAACTTTGGGTCCCATTTGATTTAAAGGGAGCAAACTGCTATGGTAAAATAGTGTCTTCACTGAAATGATGACAATGTTCGCATCAAAGTCTGGAGATTCGCTATATCTTCATGTTCGCATAACCTTCAAATTTGTTGGACTTCATATTCTCTCACTGCTAAAAAAGAGGGGATATTGAATTTTGATTGATATCAAGGAAAACGTCTTGTGACTTCGAGGCTTCCATTCCAAAACACAAAAGTTTTGGCGAAGTCGCGCCAATTCGAAATTGTCAGTATATCAAAATTTGATGTTGAATTCGAAATATCAGCTGAAACTATCCTTAAAGTATTAAATCCTACATTTTGGAGATGTTTTATATTTTGAAGTCTCATTTTCATAAAATCAAACGGTTTGTGATTTCGACAGTTCCTACATCAAGATACAATTTTTTTGGTGAAGTCGCGCAAATCTGAGACTATCAACGTGTCAGAATCTAAATTAGATTCGAAATAATATCTGGGACGATTCTCAAGTTATTTGGTTCATAATTTTGGATATATCCTAGATCTCGAAGTCTATTTTTCATAAAATCAAGAGGTTCATGATTTTGACATTCCTACATCAAGATATAAAAGTTTTGGTGAAGTCGCACAAATCTAAAATGGTCAACATGTCGGAAACTAAAGTTAGAGTCAAACTAATATCTGGGACGATTCTCAAATTGTTTGATTCTGAATTTTTGATATGTCCAAGATCTCGAAGTCTATTATCCATAAAATCAAGCAGTTTATGATTTTAACATTCCTACACCAAGATATAAAAGTTTTCGCGAAGTCGTGCAAATCTGAAATTGCCAGCGTGGTGCAATATAAAGTTGGTTTTAAAATGTTGTCCATGACAATTCTGAAGGCGTTTTTTTTAAAAAGATTTTCATTGCAGGTGTTCATCTCGAACTTTTAAGGGCATTTGAAATTTTTAAGGCTTTCATTCCGAACTTTTAAAAGGTGTATGTCTCGAACTTTTAAAGGCGCTTGTCTTGAACTTTTTAAAGGTGCACGTGGCGAACTTTAAAGAGTCCCCACTGCCGACTTTTAAAGATTTCTACCAGAAACTTTTATGGACCTTCATCATGAATTTTAGAGGTCTTCACCGCGAACTTTAAAGGTCTTCATCGTAAACTTTTAGAGATCTTGACCACGAGATTTTAAGGATCTTTACGCGAACTTTTATAGGTCTTCGCCGTGAATTTTAAACGTCATCACGCGAGCTTTTAAAGGTCTTCACCGTGAACTTTTAGAAATTTTGATCATGAGCTTTTAAGGATCTTTACATGAACTTTTATGGGTCTTCGCCACGAATTTTAAAGGTCTTCACTGCGAACTTTTAAAGGTTTTCTCCGTGAACTTTTAGAGATCTTGACCATGAGCTTTTAAGGGGCTTTTCCACGACATTTTTTAAAGGTCCTCATTGCGTGCTTTTAAAGGTTTTCACCGCGAAATTTTAAAGGTATTCATTGTGAAATTTTAAAGATCTTGACCACGAGCTTTTAAGGATCCTTGCACGAACTTTTATGGGTCTTTGCAGCAAATTTTAAAGGTATCCATCAAAAACTTTTAAAATTCTTCATCGCGGACTTTTATGGGCTTCTCCGCAATTTTTAAGGTCTTCATCGCAAACTTTTAACGATCTTCGCCACGAATTTTTTAAGTTCTTCATCGCAGACTTTTATGGGCTTCGCCGCAAAATTTTAAGGTCCTCATCGCGAACTTTTAAGGATCATCGCCACAAATTTTTAAAGGTCTTCATCACGGACTTTTATGGGCTTCGCCGCAAATTTTTAAGGTCTTCATCGCGAACTTTTAGGGATCTTCGCCACGGATTTTTAAAGGTCTTCATCACGGACTTTTATGGGCTTCGCCGCAAATTTTTAAGGTCTTCATCGCGAACTTTTAGGGATCTTCGCCACGGATTTTTAAAGGTCTTCATCACGGACTTTTATGGGCTTCGCCGCAAATTTTTAAGGTCTTCATCGCGAACTTTTAGGGATCTTCGCCACGGATTTTTAAAGGTCTTCATCGCGTGCTTTTAAAGATCTTCACCACGATCTTTTAAGGATCTTTACGCGAACTTTTATGGGCTTCGCCGCAAATTTTAAAGGTTTTCGTCGTGAACGTTTAAAGGTCTACGTCTCGAAATTATAAAGTACTTTGTAGTTTTACGAAGTTACTTCTAAAAATAAAAAAGAGACAACAGAGTAAAACAAAGAAAAAGAACATGAAAAGAAAAAAAAATTACCTTCGCGTCAATGCTCCCAAGTCGTCAAAAGTAGACTCAAAGTGGTTTGCAAACGCTTAAAATGATGCAAATAGAATAAAGAGTATATTTTATTTATAGATGTCAAAAGGCGATGGTTGAAAGTGAAGTGCCGATGTGGGATCGAGCGCATGAGGCGGTTGCTACAGTTCTTTTACGTATGGGATTTTTTTCCAGCTGGTCACGACAGCGACAATCAATCCAAGTTGGACTCTAATTGTTGTAAGAATTTCAAAGTTAATACTATAAAAGTGTGTCACAATGAGGAAACATTTTCTTTTCCCAAAAGGAATCGTAGGCAATTATGTGTCAGGCAATAACTTTCATATTGAAATCACAACTTTCAATAGTTTGTTGTATTCCTATTAAATTAAATGGTCATTATATTGTTTAAATAATTGACCGAGTGTACACGTAACAATGGACTATCTTTTTTGTTCTAAACTGGCCTAAGCCAAATTTGATAGACCGCCAGTACTTCATTACCCGTTTTCAATTCTGACAAGTTTGCACCTCAACGAGTCTTAAAGTAGGGGGCATTTGTAGGCATGTAAAAAATTTATTCAATTTAAATTCAATAAATAATTTGGACTATATTTTAAATATACTAGGCAAAATAAAGATTATGAGATAATATAATTGAATTAATTATATAAATCCAATATAATTGAGCTAGCCCGTTTGGTGCCACGCGTGAAATGATGTGGCGCACTAAGTCAAACGGAAGAGCCAATAGGATCATGCTACGTGTCAAAATGACAAGGAATTCCAAGTCTAAGTAAAAGTCCAATGAAATTGTGCCACGTGTGCAAGTGACATTTTCTGGTCAATGAAATGCGGTCTTGTCACACTTCAATTTGATTGGCCGGAAAGAGTTTGTTCTTATCATAACTCTTCCCTCCCACAACTATAAATAGGGGTCTTCAACTCAGAAAAGACACCAGAAGTTATAACAAGAAGAAAGAGGGAGCTCGTGGATCAAACACTGCAGATTTCTCTAAAAGTTACAAGCATTCAAGTATTCTAAAGATTAAAAGATCAAGACGAAGATTCAAGAACAATCTGCAAGTCCTTGGATTAAAATTACGTTAATATCAAGATCAAGCTTCAAGCACTTGGATTAAAATAAAATAGAATTCAAGATTAATGTCGGAGGCTCTTTTATTTACCGTTGAAAAGAAGAATCAGAGGATTCAGAGAGATTGTAACACTCAAATATTTGAAATAAAATACTATGATTGTTGCGATAATTTTCGGTCTTGATTTTATTTTCTCGATGCAATTTATTGTCTACAATATTGTTGTATCCCTATAATCGTTTGAAACACTTTCTCTGCTCGCAATTTCAATGGCCACCATAATTAAAGAAAATATGATGTATTTTAAAGTGGCAGCAGCAGCGATTGCGGAGGGTCTCAAATTCGTCAATTCGCCCGCTGTTAAAATCATAGTTTAAAAAGGAAGTTAAAAATGTAAGCAAAAGAAGAATATCTAAAAACTAATTCTATACAAGCTAATTATCTAAAAAAGTTTCTAATGGTCTAGAATCTGAAATTTTGATTTTGTCTTTTAATGTAGTCCCACATATTTTATACAAACTTTATACAATGTATCTTTTGTATATTTTGTAGATGATTTATACATAGTAAAAATAAATTTCATACAACTAATTATATATTATTCAACTTATGTACAATTTTCATACATTATTTCTACATAGTTAAATACGACTACAATATCATACAACTTAAATGCAATTTTATACAAAGTTTATATAATATGTCTTTTGTATATTTTGTATCTGATTTATACATAGTAAAATCAAATTGCATATAACTAATTATATATTTTATACAACTTTCATACATTATTTCTACCCAGTTATATATAACTACAATATTATACAACTTAAATACAATTTTTATACAAAATTTATATATATATAAAAAAATAATAGAATATATTTTTTCTATAATTTTACTACAACTTTACTACAATTTCGTGAGTATAATGTATATCATGTCTTCTTCTTCGAGTTTTAATCTGAAATTTAGCCAAAATCAAGTCTAATTTTTACCAAAACACCCTCAAAATTGAAATATAATCTCCAAACAATATTCTCAATTGTTTGCAACAACACCCAATCCAAAAAAATAATGGTTTTTAAAAATTCAAATTTGAATTCAAGCTTCAACGCTTTTTAATGGATGTCAATGGTGGAGAGTCAAACACCTTCAAAATTTATTGATTGACAATTTCAATTTGAACACCAATTGTGAAACATTACTGGAATTTGAATATCAATTGTGCAACACCTTCAGCTCTACATTACTGGAATTTCAATAAGCATGAAATTGCTGCTCTCTTTTCCTTTGCTCTACATTACTGGAATTAAGGATTGATAGATAGATAGATAGAGAGAGAGAGAGAGAGAGAGAGAGAGAGAGAGAGAGAGTGCAGGAGGGAGAGAGAATAATGATGGAAAATAATTGATTCCTAATATAAAATGATACTCATTAAATTCCTAAAGTGTATATAATTGGTAAATTTGTACATAGGATGTAAATTAAATTGAAACTTGGGTAGGGAGGGTACTGAAGTTTCAAATAGTGTATAGGAATATAAAAATATTTCAATATTTTAGATTGTTTTGTTTGATAATTAGGGATTGCTGATTTGCTTTGTTTTTAGAAGCTTTTTTATTTTTTTTATTTTAGAAGAAATCTACTTGTGGACTAATATTTAGAACTTTAAAATTTGAATTTAACAGTTATTTCTTATTTGATTTATGTCGGAAGTCTCGAACTTTAAAATCGATTAAATTTTACGTTATATAAATTTTTTTCCTTGTTTGTATTATTTAATATAACTATAGTACATTCCAATTATTGTTGCCAAGGATTCATCTCTGCGGTAAATTTAAGTTTTTTCCAAGTTTTAATTGCAAAATTGTAAGTAGATTTCTAGATTCAGTGTTTTGTCTATTCTTCTACGTACGTCAAGAATCATTAAAAAAAAGGTTTATATATTCAAGTTTTTTTATGATTTAGAATGAGTTTTCTCATTTTTTAACGACTAGATTATATAACAATATTTTACATGTAGTGAAAAATTAAAAATTAAAAATTAAAAAATTAAAGATATATTTAGCAATACTATTTATTAAAGTAAGATGAATAAATTGTATCTAAAAATACTTAATTACCTAATGAATTTCAAAATTACAAAGATGAAAAAGAGAGATATTTATATAAGTTTTAGAATGACTAACAGGACACATGGAAAGAGATTAATCTATATCTATTTTATATCAAATAAAATTATAAATAAATTTCAGTTGAATATATTGACTGAAGATTGAGAGCTTCTATTGGAGTAGTTTATTTTTTTATTGAGTGACAAATATAGGATCAATATTCATCATTTTTAAAAATATATATTTTATTTTATAACTCAAACACAATATCTTATATTATATTTATGTTTTAAAAAAAAGTATTTTACTCATTGAGATAGTGCGCGTAAAGACTAGTACTTCAAAAAAGCGGCTCTCGAAATCAAAAGGTTACGTACGATGATATTCCACTTTTCATAATGGACATTGATCTTTAGGTTAGAGTCCTTTACAATCTGGCAATGTTTGCGGCAGTAGTGATTTACCAATTCAAAATTAACAAATCTTTAGTATTTTTAAGATCCTAATTATTAGACAGAATGCTAAACATTATTATCGGGTAGTATTTTAATGGTATAAAGATTTTGAACCTCTTGACTCATACGCTATGTAATTCTCCTATTCTCACACAATTGCTTATTTGTTTTGTAATTAGGAACAACAATCTATTTTAAAAGAAATTTATGAAAGTGTTATGAATAGAATTGTATGTCTATCTTTTAGAGAGTTTGTTGAGTTTGTTACTTTGTGTCTAAGTCATTTTTTCTTATAAATAGAGGGGCTTTACCCCCACTGTAAATCATCTGAAATTCAATAAGAATTATGTAACGACCCGGCCGGTCGTTTTGAGAATTTAAGTTCCGTTCGGCGGCATAAGGTCTTGTACAACTTTATATTACGTGTATCGTCTTGCGTACGTGGTTAGATTCAGTTACCGGATGATTCAGAGCCGAATTGGAAGAAGGATTCTAGTTTTGGAAGCTTAAGCGGTGAGAAATTGAATGGAATTTGACTTTTGTGTAAACTGCTTCAGAATGGGTTTTGGATTATCTCAACGGCTTCGTGTGGTGATTATGGACTTAGACGCGCATCCGGAATTGGATTTGGAGGTCCGTAGGGTGATTTGGAGTATTTCGGCGAAAATTTAAGTTGGAAAGTGGAAAGGTTTGACCAATGATTGACTTTGGTGATATCAAGGTCGGAATGCGACCCCGAGAGTTGGAGTATCTCCGTTATGTTATTCGGGACTTGTCTGCAAAATTTGACGTCATTCCAGGTTAGGTTGATAGGTTCCGGCACGAGTGTTAGAAAATGGAAGAATTGAAAGTTCATAAGTTCGATTTATGATGTGATTCGTAGTTTCGTCGATGTTTTATGTGATTTGAGACCTCGAGCGGGTCCATGTTAGGTTATAGAACTTGTTTGTGTGTTTAGACGGAGTTCCGGGGCCCCCGCGTGTGTTTCGGACGAGTTTCGTGTGGTTTCCATGGTTTTGAAAAGGTCTGAGTTCTGGTGTAATCGCACATGCGGACCTTGGACGCAGGTGCGACGGTCGCATGTGCGAAGATGGGGGCACATGCACGAGAAGAGATGGTCTTGGCAGTCTCCGCAGATGCGGAAAATTGGATCGCATGTGCGGCACCGCAGAAGCGAATACTTGGGCGCAGAAGCAAGAGGGAGCGCATGTGCGGTTGGTCATGCGCACCTGCAGTTGCACAAAAGCGGCTAATTTTGTCGCATATGCGGAAGTCCTGGCAGATTCATTTAAGTCAAGGTTTGTCCATTTTCTTCATATTTTGAGTTTTGGACTTCAGATTTGGGAGCTTCTTTTGGGGGTTTTCAAGCTAATCGATTTGGTAAGTGTTCTTCACCTAGAATCTAACATATTCCATGATTTTATCTTTATTTTTATCATTAATTTGTGTTTTGAGTTGAGGAAAATGTTGCTTTTGAAGAAAATTTTCAAAATGAAAAACCACGATTTGAGGGATGAAATGGTATCGGAATTTGGTAGTTCTAGTATTGGTGAGCTCGTAGCGGAATGGGTGTTCAGGTTTTGTAAAATTTGTCGGGTTCCGAGGTGTGGACCCGGGGGTCGAGTTTTGGGTCAATTTTTAGATTCTTATAAAGATTGAAACTTTATGATCCGAAATAGTTCCTTATGAGTTTTATTTGTGTTTTAAAGTTATTTTGATTAGATTTGAGCCATCCGGAGGTCTTTTCACCCGAGGAGTTCATTTTAGAGTACCGGGTTGTCTTCTTTCAGGTAAGTATCTTGTCTAACCTTGTATGGGGGAATTACCCTTTAGGATTTGAGTCTTCTATGTTGATTGTAGTCCGTGTACGGGAGGTGAGGAGTTCGCGCCCGGACTAATTTGTGGGAATTGGCCTTTTAGGATTCCTAGGTCCTTGTATTCATTGAATATGCAGTTGTTCTTGCCATGATTACTTCTTCAATTACTAGATTCACTTTTACCTGCTTAATTAGAATTATTTGCTTCATGATTCACTCTTATTGATATTTTATTTATATGTTCCTTAATTGAGACTGATATTCCTTCTATTTCCAGGTTGCCTTCTCACTAATTGCTTATCCCTATTTGAAGTGTTAGTTATTCTTGTTTTATAAACGCCCTCCCTCATTTGAATTTATAGTGATCCTCTTGTTGCCTACCTTTATTTAAATTGGTTGTACCTCTCCCTTAATTGTCCAAACTTAAAAGAAGCTTAGATATCCTATGCCTTAGTGGACTCGCCCTTATTTGGAGTTTACTTGACTCGTGTTAGTTTCTTGTTGTTGAACAGTACATTGTGGGGTCCTTGTTACATATTATTTCCTTTCCTGTTGAGTTGTTCTTAGTATGATTAGTATTCCTTATTGTGATTATTCCTTGTGAACTAGTTTTTCCTTTCCTTGTGGTCGAAAGTTCTTGATGTTGAATTATTTACCGTATCTTGTATTATTATCATTGTTGTTGTTGTACTTGTTGTGATAAGGCACGAGGTTTTTGCCGTGCGGTTGTTGATATGGGGATTTGCACGAGGTTTCTACTGTGCCGTCATTACTATTGATATTGCACATGCAGCGTGACAAGGCGAATATGTATATGTGGGCTGGGCATGTGGCGAGCAAGGTGGGATTATTATTGTGTGCGTGTGGGGAGACAAGGCGGGAATATACTTTACTATTGCACACGTGGCGAGATAAGGTGGGCTGTGTCAGGAATTGTTTTGTGATGACTTGTATTGTCCTGGGGGAATTCTTGTTGTTGATATCGTGTAGTGATACACTTACCTGTGTGAACTCATTCTGTGAAAGTTTGTGAGAAAACATTGTACGTGTTGTGCTTTATTTTCCTTATGCTTTCTAGCTGGTTGAACTATGTTAAGACACCTGCAAAAGCATACACGTAGCTAAGCACTCTTATCGGATTAAGGGGCTTCCTTGTTATCATTGAGTATAGATACCCTTGTGGTACTTTCCTTCTATGTGTGTATGAATCCGATCGGCACGTGAGTCATCCGTGCAGTTATTAGTTGAAATAAGGGCACAAGATACCAAATGTTAGGGTTCATATATTGGGACCCGTAATGTTAGGGTTCAGATATTGGGACCCGTGAGTTGTGATTTGTCCGAGGTTCGGCACCTCGTGGAGTTGGCTAAGACTTGATGTAAAAGAAGTTGTAATTACTGAGTTATTAGTTGTCCTTGTTGTATATGTGATTCCAGATTTAACTTGTGTTCCATTCACTCCTTTGTGTTGTTTTATGGTTTTTCCGCTGATACTTGTTGTTTCCTTCTTTATTGAAATTACTGTATTGTTAGCCATATTGTGTAGTCTTTATATAGATATCATATTCTGTTGTTCCTATATTTCTACTCGTTCCGTTCATTAGACCAGTGGAGGTCTTGACTAGTCCTCGTCACTACTTCACCGAGGTTAGTCTTGATACTTACTGGGCACCGCTGTTGTGTGCTCATACTACACGTTTGCACATTTTTATGAAGATTTCAGGTATCGCGTAGCCAATTGATTGCTAGATAGCAGCGAGGATTTCTTTCATGGAGACTCAAGGTAAACCCTGTTACAACATTCGCGGGTTTCAGAGTCACCGTCTTATTTTACATTATTTTTATTTATTTCTGAATAGTTGTATTTAGAAGTTGTAGTAAAACTCTATAGAGCTTATGACTTGTACTACCGAGTTTTGGGAGATTGTTTATTGTATAAAGAAAGTTATTTCAGATTTTTTTTCTTGACATCAAATTTATTGTTGTTGTATTTTCCATAAATGTTAGGCTTACCTAGTCCTTAAGACTAGGTTCCATCACGATACCCAACGGAGGAAAAAATTGGGCCGTGACAAGTTGGTAGCAGAGCCAGGTTAATAGGTGCTACGAGTCACAAGCGAGTTTAGTAGAGTCTTGTGGATCAGTATAGAGAAGTATGTACTTATCTTCGAGAGGCTACGGAACCATTAGGACAATTTAACTTCCTTCATTCCTATCGTGTGAGTTCATTGATCTCGAAGTTCAAACTTTTATCGTTCCATTCTCTCACAGATGGTGAGGGCACGAGCTGCAGTTTCTGATGACGTTACCCCCGGAGCAGATGCTGCTAGGGGCCGAGGAAGAGGTCGACAAGGAGCACGTGCCGCAACTCGGGCACCTACCAGAGCAGCAGTTGAGGAGCCACCAATAGTTCCAGCTGGGGGCAGGTACCGGAGGCGCCTACTGTTACCCCCGGACTTTAGGAGACCTTGGCACAGTTCCTGAGTATGATTAATACATTGACTCAGGCAGGATTGATTCCGGTTGCACCAACTACTTCACAGACCGGGGGAGGAGTTCAGACTCCCGCCGCCTACACACCGGAGTAGCGAGATCATGTTGTTCAGGTTTCAGGTGTCATGGAAACACATCCTATGGTCCCAGTTCAGTTCGTGGTTAGGGCAGCAACATCTGAGGAACAATAGCCTAGAATTGCAAGGTTCAAGAAATATGGTCCTCCTACATTCAGTGGCTTGGCTTCAAAGAGTGAACAAGGTTTTCTGGAGGAGTGCCATCGCATTCTCCGCACTATGGGTATTGTTGAGCTGATTGGGGTTGCTTTTACTACGTTCCACCTTAAGGGAGCAGCTTATCAGTGGTGGCAGGTGTATGAGTTAGGTAGCTTCACTTTCATGGGTTCAATTTTCAGAGATGTTCCCGAGAGAGTTTGTACCTCAGTCCTTCTAGATGCATGGTGCGCGGAGTTTGACCAGCTGCGCCAGGGCACTATGTCAGTATCAGAGTATGCCGTTAGATTCAGTGATTTGGCCAGACATGCACATACTTTGGTCGCTACAGTTAGAGAGTGTGTCCGTAGATTCATTGGGGGGCTCAGGCATGATATTCGGTTCAACATGGCTCGAGAGTTAGATTCGGATATTTTGTTTCAGCAGGTGGTAGGTATTTCTTGCAGAGTTGAGGGCATGTGGGATTAGGAGAAAGATGACAGTCGGGGCTATGAGAGAGAGGACAAGGGAGGGTAGGAGAGAGCGGACAGGGAGGTGAGGAGGCCTCGTAGGCCGGAGAGATCTAGTGGTCCTTATTTTGGAGGCAGAGTACGACATGGTAGAGGTTTTGTGGGTAAGACAATTCAGTTTGCACTCCAACTTCACAAAGTGTTTCAGGTGCTCATGGGTCTCAGAATACCGCACTGCACAGTTTCCACGGCCTCGTCAGTAGAGAGGTTTCTTTGAGAGTGGATATAACAGCCACATGGTGAGAGATTGTCCCAGGCTTTGGGCAGATATGTCACAGTGGGGTATTCAGGCGAGTAGGGGGCGCCCAAGAGGGGGAGGCCCGACCCGTTGATGTGTTTCATATAGTAGGCTGGAGACCGTCGTTCCAGATATTATCATACATGTATGTTTTTATTTGCTACAGTGGGGCACCATTCGTATTTCATTTCTGTTATGCTGATCGGGACGAGTTCCCTTATTGGTTATTTCACTTATGTGTGAGTTTCATCATTTGCACTCAGTTTATGTGTTTTCCCCCGTTGGAAGATTCTATGAGTGGTAGTCGTGTCTATCGTTTGTTTTATTCATCGTTGAGAGTAGTGAGACCAGACGGGAGTCCCCGTTGTTATTATGGTAGGTTTTGATGTGATTCTTGAGTATTAGTGGTTTACGGTTTCTGAATTGGTACTCAACCGGGGTGAGAGTTCACTAAGTGTTGTGATTTTATTGGCAGAACTGAGTTAGCGGAAGATTTCAATTGATATGATGTATATTCGACCCGTGATTTAGAGTTGAAGGTGAGACCCTCGCGATTTCATGTAAATTTGATATGTTTGGGCTGGGCTGCATGCCGCGGTGGAGAGTTATACTAGGATGAGATCCTTATGATTGTTCATGTACTTTTATTTTCCTATTTAAATTGATTCGCAGTATGGTACTGATAGAGAGTTGTGCTTGTCGGGCTTGTTTGATATTTCTCTTATGTGTTTCTCTTTATACATTCAGTCATTTTCGTTTTGTGTTTCTTGAGTTTCAGCTTGTGGGGTGTGTGCTCGGTGGTGTTAGTTGTGACTTGTTTGTTGGGGTGCACAGTTATGAGGTCTTCGTGGTTCTTTCATCATAGTGAGTGCATTGGAGATTTGAAATGGGTTCCTATCGGATATGAGGCTAATTGCCGGTGTTGGTTTTGCTTGCGGACAGCTATTGTGATCAGAAGTGTTATTACATGCCTATGTGTGGTGTGTTATGTTGTTTGGTATTACCTTGTGGGGGTAGGCATGAGTTGTTGCAGCTGGTTGAGACTGATACTGGTTATGGATTTAGAATCGGGTCTTTTGGAAATGAAGGGAAAGTGAGAATTTTGACTCTGAGGCTTATCGGTGTTGGTAGAAAAGCTAAAATTACAATTGGGATGGTGTTGTCGGGCTTATGTGGATTGGGGTGACGTGGTATCACCCGCAGGTGTATGTTGGAAGTGTGCATTCAACGATTTGAAGACTTTGAGGCGATTCTTGGTATGTTCGAGGATGAACATTTGTTTTAAGAGGGGAGAATGTAACGACTCGGCCAGTCGTTTTGAGAATTTAAGTTCTGTTTGACGGAATAAGGTCATGTAAAACTTCATATTACGTGTTTCGGCTTGCGTGCGTGGTAGGATTCAGTTACCGGATGATTTGGAGCCGAATTGGAAGAAAGATTCTAGTTTTGGAAGCATAAGCAGTAAGAATTTGACCGGAATTTGATGTTTTTGTAAACGGCTCTGCAATGGGTTTTGGATAATCTCAACGGCTTCATGTGATGATTTTGGACTTAGACCCGCGTACAGAATTGTATTTGGAGGTCCGTAGGGTGATTTGGAGCATTTCGGCAAAAATTGAAGTTGGAAAGTGGAAAGGTTTGACCAATGATTGACATTGGTTATATCGGGGTTGGAATGCGACCCCGAGAGTTGTAGTAGCTCCATTATGTTATTTGGGACTTGTCTGCAAAATTTGACGTCATTCCGGGTTGGGTTGAAAGGTTTCGGCACATGTGTTAGAAAATGGAAGAATTGGAAGTTCATAAGTTCGATTCATGATGTTATTCGTAGTTTCGTCGATGTTTGATGTGATTTGAGACCTCCAGGGGGTCCGTGTTATGTTATAGACTTGTTTGTGTGTTTATACGAGGTCCCGGGGGGCCCGGGTGTGTTTCAGACGAGTTTCGGTTGGTTTCCTTGGTTTTGAAGAGGTCTGAGTTATGGTGTAATCGCACATTCGAACCTTGGGGGCAGGTGCGAGAGGAGCTGGTCTTGACAATCTCAACAGATGCGGAGAATTGGATCGCATGTGCGGCACCGCAGAAGCGGATCCTTGGGCGCAGAAGCGAGAGGGAGCGCATGTATAGTTGGTCATACGCACCTGCAGTTGCGCATAAACGGCTAATTTTGTTGTAGGTGCGGAAGTCCTGGCAGATTCATTTAAGTCGAGGATTGGCCATTTTCTTCATATTTTGAGTTTTGGACTTCAGCTTTAGGAGCTTCTTTTGGGGTTTTTCAAGCTAATCGATTAGGTAAGTGATCTTCACCTAGAATCTAACATATTCCATGATTTTATCTTCATGTTATCATTAATTTGTGTTTTGAGTTGAGGAAAATGTTAGTTTTTGAAAAAAAAATTTCAAAATAAAAAATCACAATTTGAAGGACGAAATGGCATCAGAATTTGGTAATTTTAGTATGGGTGAGCTCGTAGCGGAATGAGTGTTCGGGTTTTGTAAAATTTGATGGGTTCCGAGGTACGGGCCCAGGGGGCGAGTTTTGGGTTGATTTTTAGATTCTTATAAAGATTGAGACTTAGCTGAAATAGTTCCTTATGAGTTTTATTTGTGTTTTGAAGTTATTTTGATTAGATTTCAGCCGTCCGGAGGTTTTTTCACCCGAGCAGCTCATTTTAGAGTATGGGGATGTCTTCTTTGAGGTAAGTATCTTGCCTAACCTTCTGTGGGGGAACTACCCCTTAGGATTTGAGTCTTCTATGTTGATTTTAGTCCGTGTACGCGAGGTGACGAGTACGTCCCCGGACTTATTTGTGGAAATTGGCCTTTTAGGGCTCCTAGGTCCTTGTATTCATTGAATATGCAGTTGTTATTGCCATGATTACCTCCTTAATTACTAGGTTCACCTTTACCTGCTTAATTAGAATTATTTGCTTCATGATTCACTCTTATTGATATTTTATTTATATGTGCCTTAATTGAAACTGTTATTCCTTCCATTGCCATGTTGCCTTCTCCCTAATTGCTTATCCCTATTTGAAGTTGTAGTTATTCCTGTTTTGTAAACGACATCCCTTATTTGAAGTTATAGTGATCCTCTCTCTATCTACCTTTATTTGAATTGGTTGTACCTCTCCCGAAATTGTCCAGATTTAAAAGAAGCTTAGATATCCTATGCCTTAGTGGACTCGCCCTTATTTGGAATTTACTTGACTCGTGTTAGTTTCTTGTTGTTGAACCGTACATTGTGGGGTCCTTGTTACATATTATTTGCTTTCCTGTTGAGTTGTTCTTAGTATGATTAGTATTCCCTTTGTGGTTATTCCTTGTGAACTAGTTTTACCTTTCCTTGTGGTCGAAGGTTATTGATGTTGAATTATTTACCGTATCTCTTATTATTATCATTGTTGTTGTTGTGAGGCGCGAGGTTTCTTTCGTGGGGTTGTTGATATGGGGATTTGCACGAGATTTCTTCCATGAAGTGATTACTATTGATATTTTACATGCGGCATGACAAGGCGGATATGTATATGTGGGTTGGGTATGTGGAAAGACAAGATGAGAATATTATTGTGCGCGTGTGGTGAGACAAGGCGGGTATACACTTTACTATTGCACACGTGGCGAGACAAGGTGGGTTGTGTCAGAGATTGTTTTGTGATGACTTGTGTTGGTCTGGGGACATTATTGTCGTTGATATCGTGTAGTGGTACACTTACCTGTGTGAACTCATTCTGTGAAGTTTGTGAGAAAACATAGTACGTGTTGTCCTTTCCTTTCCTTATGATTTCTAGCTGGTTGAACTATGTTAGGACACGTGCACAAGCATACACGTAGCTAAGCACTCTTATCGGATTAAGGGTCTTCATTGTTATCGTTGAGTATCGGAACCCTTGTGGTACTTGCCTTCTATGTGTGTATGACTCCGATCGACACGTGAGTCGTCCGTGAAGTTATTAGCTGAAATGAGGACACAAGATGCCAAATGTTAGGGTTCAGATATTGGGACCCGTGAATTGTGATTTCTTCGAGGTTCGGTACCTCGTGGAATTTCCTAAGACTTTATGTAAAAGCAATTGTAATTACTGAGTTATTACTTGTCCTTGTTGTATATGGGATTTTGGATTTAATTTGTGTTCCATACACTCCTTTGTGTTGTTTCATGGATTTTCCATTGATACTTGTTGTTTCCTTCCTTATTGAAATTATTGTATTGTTAGCCATATTGCGTAGTCTTTATATAGATATCATATCCGTTGTTCCTATATTTCTACTTGTTCTGTTCATTAGACCAGTGGATGTATTGACTAGTCCTCATCACTACTTCACCGAGGTTAGTCTTGATAATTACTGGACACCGCTGTGGTGTGCTCATACTACACTTCTGCATATTTTTTGCAGATTCTAGGTATTGCGTAGCTGGTTGATCGCTAGCTAGCAGCGTGGATTGCTGTCATGGAGACTCAAGGTAAAACCTGCTACAACGTTCGCGGGTTTCGGAGTCACCGTCCTATTTTGTTCTTACACCTATTTTATTTATTTCTGAACAGTTGTATTTAGAAGTTGTAGTAAAACTCTATAGAGCTTATGACTTGTACTACCGGGTTTTAGAAGATTCTTTAGTGTATAAAGAAAGTTATTTTAGAATTTTTTTTAGATCAGATTTATTGTTGTTGTATTTGTCGTAAATATTAGGCTTACCTAGTCCTTAAGACTATGCGCCATCACGATACCCGACGGAGGGAAAAATTGGGTTGTAACAAATTACCTCTCTTTTGTCCTTGCAATATTATTCTTTTTTGTCTTATTATTTATTTCACATTATCTGCACGAGACTCTACCGTCTCAAGAAGCTCTTTGAGAAGACTAATGTTTAGTTTTTCTGCTCTTTTAATAATGTCTAATATTATGAAACGAAAGTTCGTTGCCGTTGAAATTTCGGGCAAGAACTATATGTCGTGGGTGTTGGATGCTGAAATCTATTTAGATGCAATGGGTCTTTGAGACACCATTAAAGATAAACATAAAGCGTCTACCCAAGACTGTGTTAAGACCTTTATCTTCATGCGCCATCACCTTGATGAAGAGTTGAAAATAAAATATCTCACAGTCAAAGATCCACTTGTTTTGTGGAATGGGCTTAAAGGAACGATATGACAACTTAAAGTTGGTCACACTATCACAAGAACGATATGATTGGGCTCATCTGAGGCTTCAAGACTTTAAGTCAGTTTTTAAATATAATTTTGCGATGTTCAGAATTACTTCCAAATTGAAACTATGTGAAAATAGTATATGATAAAATTGAAAAAACGTTCACAATATTTCAAACAATGTTTCAGTTTTCCTTCTTCGTCATGCTAGTTGACTATTGGTTTACAAGATCATGCATATTCACATAATTTTTCTTATTGAGACCTTAATAACTAAAACAACTTCATATTAATTTGAAATGTTGTATATTTTGTATGCTTTCGTTCTTTTACCATATAGGTGCTTAGTTGAATTACTTGCATTAGTATGCTCGATTTATGATCTCGTTAATAATACATGTATATGAGGTTAACATAAATTATTTTCCTTCGGAGATTTGCATATATTAAACCCAAGTGGCTTTTGAATTTAATGTTGTTATAAAAAATGTTACGAGCTACTGGGAATCAATTTTACGGCAGACAACACAATTGGACTAGTAATTAAGTGTCGTGCCCCTTTTTCTCGTAAAATCGAGTTTCGATATGTGACAACTCTTTTAAGGAGGGTATTAAAAGAGAAGACTCGCCACCTAATAATTTTTAAGGTGCATTAGGGCACCTATGTCCAAATGACTCAGGTTCAACTAGTTTGCATCACTAAAGATCGGGTAAAGGCTCGAAATTACCTCGAAGAGAAGGTGTTAGGCACTCTTCGAGGTCCACAACTGTGGGTCCTGGCCGAACTTGAATTATATGAATTAGACGGATAAACAAAGATATAGAGAGAAAGAAGTTTGAGGAATAAAAGACTTTGAGTAAATGAGTACAAACACTTGAAAAATAAAAGGGAAATAAAATGGGAGGTCCTATGTTTTTTATCCTAAAGGATCACCACGTGCAACATAAATAATATTTCGTAACTCCTTCGAGATGGGGTGTTACTCATATTATTCAGCGGGCACAGACTATCATCTCCTGTTACCCGATTACTATCTTTAAGTTGTTACCTAAAGCGCACTAGTTCAATTATAGGCCGTACCTTATGCGTGCACTGCCCGTCCCGTACCTATGGTCCAGGAGGCATTGTACTTCTATTTTGGATGGTTCTAGACTTTACTTAGGTTGCTCAGAAAATATCAAAACTAGGCGACATACAAAACACGTTGGACTTCACATATAGGCAATTAAAGGCTCAAGTTAGCCTCCACACTTAAACAACGAATGCATGTGAAAGTAGGCTTTCATGTTAGGCAGTTCAAGATTATGGAGCTTAAATCCCTATAGGCATTATTTCTATGTGATAGGCATCAAGGCATGCAAGTAGTTTTAGGAACCAGTGAGATTCATAGACAAGATTGCATAAGTTGTTGCACATTGATTATTGAGATGGAAAATTCCCAAATATTAGTCCTGCAGATGTTGCCTAGGTGATTTATGCCTAAGTGAGCGAGGATCAGTATTGAAAAGAGGCGTCATTAACAATTATTAAGGCGAACAATTGTATCCTAGAGACATGATTTCTAACGATTAGCACTTGGGAACCTGATTTTATTGTTAAACCTTATAGGCAGGTTCTCTAGGTGAATAATGCGATGCAATGACAAATGAGGTGATTAGAGTCCTATAGGCATGATCTCTAGTGGATATGTTGCAGCCGTTCAAATTAAAGGAAATCTTCAACGATATTTATTTCCTATAGGCAGGTTTTCTAACAACATGTGGCAACAAAGATATGGAAGCATTTGAGCTCATGCTTTGCTAATAGACAAGTAGTGCAACTGTGTGCTTCCTTAAGAGCATGACTTCTACTGTGTGCATAGAGAATGAACGACATAAGGCAAGTGCAACATTCAATCCTATAGGCATGTTATCTACCCATCATATTAATATCAAAATCTACCCCACATCCCCTTTCACTAGAAACCCCAATCGTTTATATAAAGATATTATTAAAGGCACAATTAGTGTAAAGTAACAAAATTACAAACAGTGAACAGGCCTATAGCAGGACCAAATAAAATAACTAGATACTCAGTCTCACTGTGCCTTCATACCATACTTAGGCCCTCAATAAAGAACCACACGATCACAGGTCCATAGGGGAGTCCAGACCCCTTTTTAATGAGCCACAACACCAAGTGTTGCACCATTTGGAGCAAACAGCGTAAGTATACAGTTCATGATAGGGAAATAGAGTATTAGGGACAGTTTGAAGGTTGAAGGAATGACTAGGACCAAACCCTAGTGTGCCAGAGTTCACAAGGGCCTCAATTGGACCTCGATCATTTCTCACACTGGGGAGGCCAACAATAGAACCAAGATAGCCTTGGCTTTCAGCCGGCTAAGAATAGGAATTTAGAATATCAAAGTAACAAATAAGGAAGGTGGACAGAAATCACCAGATTGAGTATATAGCATGACTGATCAAGCAGACTAGTAAGTTCAGAAAATTTCACATACTAAAATACCAAATAGACAACCATCATAGGAATTAAGAGAAGAAAAATAGGTTTGCAGTCATACACAGGTTGCATGAAGTTGAACTAGTGGAAACCTAATGGCCTAAATTAAGTTAAGTCTAACCTAATGCCAAATTAATCAGTACCTAAACATAATGAAGGGATACACATTGTGATAATAGATTAGTAAATGAACCAAGGTATACTGGAAAACATATTAGCATAAGAGCAGAGTCATAGTTAATAGAAAATAGGGTACTTGTCTTTTAGAAAATAAGGATAGGATGAAACGTGTTTAGGGCAGACTTTAGAGTAGCATTTTATAGACCAGGGCTATTACACAAAGAGCAATCCAATATACACAGGCTTAGCACTAAAAGGTCCATTCAATTGGGGTATGGTTCCTATGGAGTTATAGGGTAGTATACAAACACAATATGCAGAAATTTGTAACTTAACAGCACGCAATCATAGTAGTCAGGCTCATGTTATCATAGAAATTCATTGGAATTCTAAACTAAACATGCTCACAAGAAATCACAGAGTGCAAATCATAGTATTAGCATAACACAAACAGTAGACTATCCCCATGCGTTTAATTAAAACAGAATGACATCAAAATTGAACATTATCATAGTTGAATCATGCTCATACAAGTTCAAATACATATGAAGAAAGAAAGAAATTGAACATTGCAAGGGTTTAAACACTAACTAGTAACAGAATCAAAGTGAAGAGTGTAATAGCAAAAAACCCCAAATCCCCGATGCTTCAGATTTCACAAGAGCCTCGAGAATGGGCTTCGAGCAATGCTTGCACCAGAGGAGGTTGTTCAATAATTTTAGAGAGAGTTTCAGTGTAACAGTGAGTGAGTGAGTGAGAGAAGAGAGTAGTAAAAACAGTAACAAGGATTAGGAGATTCAAATCTATCTAAGGGATTTTAGGGAAGGGGTTTATATAGTAGAATATTTCACACATAAAATAGGAAGCACGGTAAAAGTAAGCAAAAAATAAGGAAAATATGCTAGAATCAATTAGAATCAATTTAGGGAAAATGATACACATAATAGGAAATTCAGTAAATTGAATAGAGAATAACATGCAAGAATCAAATAGCACTTAAAATAAGGGAATACAATAGATTGAACAGAGAATAAGGAAAATATCATACGAAAATCAATTAGAGTCAGTCTTAGGGAAAATAAAAATAGGGAAATGCAGAACAAAAATAAGGAAAATATCGGTCAAACACAAGAAAGGGAAGAATATCGATCTAAAATCAGTAAAGTAAGGGAAAATCTCAAATGCTAGTTCAAAAGGAAAGCACGGATGGTCAAAAATCTCATTGAATCAGAACATATAGCCTGATAGTGAGTGCATATAGATGAAATATCATCTAAGTATCAAAGGTTAAAGGCGGTGGAATCCGATTTGAGGACTAGTACTTCCCAAAATTGGGGCACGTACTATGCAACACCATAGTCTTGCAAATAATACTGAGGTAACACATAAAAGACAAGAAAATCATGGAAGGAATCCATGATTATGACGGATTCGGAGAAGATTGAGAGGGCGGCTAGGGTTTCAATGGGAGAGAGGAGTGTTTGAAGGCGGCTGATAAAGAGAAATGAGGATTAGGGTTTGGGTGAAGGGATATAAGGAGGAGGGGTGTTGTGAGCCATTGATCAAAATTGATCAACAGTTGGGATTAAAGCAGGTTGGGGCCAGGTTTTTGGGCTGGGTTGGGGGATTTGGTCATTTGGGCAAGTGAGGTTTTTGGGCCAGGGGTTTATTTAGGCTAATGTTTGGGGTAATTGGGTTGAGTTTTGGGTAGTTTTAGGTCCGAAAATAGGTAAGAAATTAGTCTATTATTTAAATACCCAAAATTTATCAAAATAATTTATAGAAAATGCTTAATAAATGAATGAAAAATATTATTTATGCACTTAAATACTTAAAATAATAACTTTTTATTATAAAAATATAAATATTCCATTTTGACATAAATAATACAGAATAAACAGTCTTTGAAACATTTTACCTATAATAATTATTTTTCACCTATAATATATGTTTCAAACTTTTTAAAATGAGTATCTGAACGGTTATCAAGCAAAAGTGGATAACTAATGGTGGTTGGTTGCGTTTGAAATAATTGCATGATGTGAACGTCGAACGGAAACCGGAGCGAAAATTGCTCCCATTAGGAGAACGGTTACTTCCTGGTTTACCTGCAAAACTTAAAACACGATGCATGCAATTATATATAGATTAGAGCGATAATTTAAACATGATGAAAATTCCCTTTGGACCATGAAATTTATCTTTGGACGATGAGTATGATGTCCTTAGACCATGACGTCCTAGGCCATAAATCATGTGTTAAGGGATTCGCAGGCCATGAAAGTCCTCGGGCCATGAAAATGTTGCTTCTGAACTATGATGCCTTTGAATAATGATGTGCAGTATTGAGAGATCCTCAGTCTATGGCATGGTGTCTTCCGGCTATGAAGATGATGCCTTCGGACTATGACTCCTTTGGATAGAATGACGATGTTTCAGCCTATGAGATGTAAAGATATGATGCTCGGTCGTGTGCGAAGTAAAACAAGATAGAGCTTAGTCTTGTGTAAGATTAGGGCAGTGCTTGGCCTCATGCAAGAAGGGAGACAGAGCTTGGTCTCATACAAAGAAATGCAGAGCTTAGCCTTATGCAATTAGGGAGGCAATGCTTAGCCTCATGCAAGAGGAGGAGACAGATCTTGGTCTCATGCAAAGAAAGGCAGAGCTTAGCCTTATGCAATTAGGGAGGCAATGCTTAGCCTCATGCAAGAGGAGGAGACAGATCTTGGTCTCATGCAAAGAAAGGCAGAGCTTAGCCTTATGCAATTAGGGAGGCAATTCTTAGCCTCATGCAAGAAGGGGAGACAGAGCTTGGTCTCATGCAAAGAAAGGAAAAGCTTAGCCTTATGCAATTAGGGAGTCAATGCTTTGCCTCATGCAAGAGGAGGAGACAGAGCTTGGTCTCATGCAAAGAAAGGCAGAGCTTAGCCTTATGCAATTAGGGAGGCAATTCTTAGCCTCATGAAAGAAAAGGAGACAGAGCTTGGTCTCATGCAAAGAAAGGCAGAGCTTAGCCTTATGCAATTAGGGAGGCAATTCTTAGCCTCATGAAAGAAAAGGAGACAGAGCTTGGTCTCATGAAAAAAAGGCAGAGCTTAGCCTTATGCAATTAGGAGGCATTTCTTAGCCTCATGCAAAGAAAACGATGAGTGATAGTAGAGTATTTCTTAGCTGGAGGTGCTTGTGATAGATAATTAGCTATCTTGAAGGTAGTGACTTGATGGGTCTGCAAATATCATTGTCTTATTATGCCTGCATCCAAAGAAAAACTATGAGTTTTGTGCGGGAAGGTTGGTTCGCACTTTTTTCTTCTGCTTTGTATGTGCTCCTGTCTTGAGATCTTGTTTTGAGTTACCTGGGTAACATTTGGCGGCTTATAAAATAAAATTTTCGAGAAAATATGTGTGCATTTGATGAATGTAGTTATTCTTAAAAATATAGTAGTATGCAATATCAAGCAAGCTAGATGAACCAATGATTGTGACATATTTTAGCGACATTGCGACTTCCTTGCTTTAGAATTTTGAGGATCCTCCTCAAAATTCTGCCCCGGTTTAAAAGCAATACTTTGATTGTTCTAGTTATGACGAAGTTGGCTGGACTTGCTTCAGAATTTTGAGGGTCCTCCTCAATATTCTGCCCCAGTTTCTGACCATGAAAAAATGAAGATTTTATTGATATGTGACCGAACCCACAGGGCTACCTACGTATCCCCTGTTAAACGGGAATCAGGTCAAGCATAGTTCAGTTACATCAGATGAAGAACTGTAAACAATCTAAACATAGTATCTTTTGACTGCCTCTGAGTTGATAGGTTTTTTCCAAACTTCTCCATCCATTTCTTCAAGTATGAGTGCTCCTCCTGTTAGTACTCTGTGAACCATATAGGATCCTTGACAATTGGGTGAAAATCTCCCTTTGGCTTCATCTTGATGCAGGAAGATCTGTTTCAGCACCAACTGCCCGGTGTGAATTATCTAGGCCTGACCCTTTTGTTGAAGGCTCTGGACATTCTGTTGTGGTAAAGTTGGTCGTGACACACCAGATTCATTCTTTTCCCGTCAATGAGAGCCAGTTGTTCATAACGACTTCGTATCCATTCCACATCACTGAGTTTGACCTCCTATATGATTCTTAAAGAAGGAATTTCTACTTCGGCGGGAATAATAGCTTCAATACCATAGACCAGCAAATAGGGAGTTTCCCTGGTTGATGTGCGAATTGTGGTACGATATCCAAGTAGAGCAAATGGTAATTTCTCATGCCATTGTTTGTGATTATCTACCATCTTCCTTAATATCTTCTTTATGTTCTTGTTGGCGGCTTCCACAGCTCCATTCATTTGCGGCCTGTATGCTGTGGAATTATTATGCTTGATCTTGAAGGTTTCACACATGGATCTCATTAAATCACTATTGAGGTCAGCGATGTTATCGGTGATTATTGATTCTGGTACCCCGAATCGACAAACAATACGATCCCTAACAAAATCTACGATGACCTTCTTAGTTACAACCTTGTAAGATGCGACTTCAACCCATTTTTGAAATAGTCTATGGCCACTAGAATGAACCTGTGCCCATTTGAAGCTGCAGGTTCGATTGGACCGATGACATCCATCCCCCAAGCGGAGAAAGGCCAAGGTTCACTTGTTGCATTGAGTTCATTGGGTGGCACTCGTATCGTATCTGCATGTGCCTGGCATTGATGGCACTTTTGGACATACTTGATGTAGTCTGTTTCCATAGTCATCCAAAAATATCATGCTCTTAATATCGTCTAAGCTAAAACAAAGTCATTCATGTGTGGACCGCAAGTTCCGGCATGTATCTCTTCGAGCAATTTGGATGCTTCCTTGGCGTCGACACATCATAATAACCCTAGATTTGGAGTCCTTATGTACAGAATTCCTCCGCTTTGGAAAAAGTTGTTGGATAATCTTCGGAGTGTGCGTTTATGAGTATGATTTGCATGCTCCGGGTACTCTCCTTCTGCCAAGTATTCTTTGATGTTATGGAACTAGGGGTGTTCATGGTTCGGTTTGGATCGATTTTTACCTAAAGAAAAACCAAACCAGGTAAGTCGGTTTTTAAAATGTTGGAACCCAACCAAACAAATTAAGTCGGTTTTTTAGCGATTCGATTTTTTCAGTTTTTATCAGTTTTCGGTTTTTTCGGTTATTTATCGATTTTTTTCTTAAATATGAGACATATACTACCAAACACATATTCTGACGAACTACATTTTCAAAGTAACACTATCAAACCAATTGCTCTTTGAGAAATCTATCATTTACCATGAGATATTGATGATAATTGAATAAAATAGTGATGAATAATTTAAGTACTCAATTAAAAATCGATTATTTTTAGCATGAAATAATTCTTGTACCTAGTAAAAGCAAACTATCAATCAAACTAGAATGTAAAAGAAAATAATTAGATTATTTAATAGCAAAGAACTAGACTTAAAATACAAATGACTAATATGTAGCATAACATTTTAGAAACTTTATATAAAAATGTACATATATATATATATATATGTGTGTGTGTGTGTGTGTGTGTGTGTGTGTGTGTGTGTGTGTGTGTGTAATAATAAATTTAAATAGCTACTTCTATAGTCGGTTTGGTTCGGTTTTTCTTGGTTATTTTTTTATTAAAACCAAAACCAAAACCAAAACCAAACCAAACCTAAAAATTATCGGTTTTTTCGGTCGGTCTGGTTTGGTTTTTCGGGTTTTTATGAACACCCTTACATGGAACCATGTGTTCCCATCAATTTATTCTTCAACATCAGAACAATAAGCTGGATGATTATGAATCCCTACTAGAATAGGATCGATGAAACTCGTCTTGGTGTTGTATCATGGAAGATAGAGTGGCCATCGCATCAGCGAACTCATTCAGGATTCTCGGAACATGTTTGAACTCTATCTTTGTGAATCTCTTCATCAATTCTTGCACATAGTACACGTACGACAATATTTTGGTATTCCTTGTATCCCATTCTCCTAGAACCTGAATTACCAAAAGGTCCAAATCACCAATTACCAGCAATTCTTGAACGTTCATGTCAATGGCCAACTTGAGTCCCTGGATGCAAGCCTCATATTCTGCCATATTTTTGGTACATGGAAATCTGAGTTTTGCAGATATCGGATAGTGTTGACCCGTTCTGATACCAAAACTGCTCCAATACCCACTCCTTTGAAATTTTCAGCCCCATCGAAGAACATTCTCCAACCGTCATATGTTTCGGTAATATCTTCTCCTAAAAATGATACTTCTTCATCGGGAAAGTACGTTTTTAGTTGTTCGTATTCTCCTCCTACAGGATTTTCTGCCAGATGATCCGCCTGTCCCTGTCCCTTGACCGTTTTCTGATTTACATAGATGATGTCAAATTCACTCAGTAGTATCTGCCATTTTGCAAGCTTCCCTGTAGGCATGGGTTTCTGGAAAATATTTTTAGAGGATCCATCCTTGATATGAGATACGTGGTGTAGGCACAGAAATAGTGCCTAAATGTTTTAGCTATCCATGTCAGAGTACATCAGGTGCGTTCTAGCTAGGAATACCATGCTTCGTAGGGTGTGAACTTCTTACTTAGATAGTATATGGAATGTTCCTTCCTTCTTGTCTCATCGTGTTTTCCCAAGATACAACTAAAATCCCCATCTAGCACAGATAAATAGATTAGCATAGGTCTCCCAGGTTCCGATGGGACCAGGACTGGTGGTGTGGACAAATATTCCTTGATCTGATGATACACCGCGAAGCAATCCACAAAAGACTAGATTTCCTTCTTGGCATAGTTGTCTATCAATATGTGTATATTGGGCAATAGGAAATCATCTTTGGGACTTTCTCGGTTTAAATCCCGATAGTTGACACATACTCTGACTTTCCCATCCTTCTTCGTAACTGGCACGATGTTAGTCAACTAGGTTGGATATTAAACCACTCTAAGAACCTTAGCTTTGATCTGCTTGGGGACTTCCTCTTTTATTTTTGGACTCATATCTGGCTTGACTTTTTTGAGCTTCTGCTTTACAGGAGGACACATAGGGTTGGTCGGTAGCTTATGAGCAACTATAGACGTGCTCAGACCGGTCATATCATCATAGGAACATGCAAAAATATCCTCTTACTCTTCCAAAAACTGAATGTATTCTTCTTTTTCTGAAGGCGATAGGTGAATGCTTACACGGGTTTCCTTGACTGTTTCGGAGTCTCCAAAATTGACTATTTCAGTTTCGTCCAAATTCGACTTAGGCTTGTTTTCAAAAAATTTCACTTCTCTGACGATCTCTTCAGGTATTATATCTTCTTCCAAATCCTCTGAATCACTATCCTTATGTTGCATTGTCTCATTACATGTCAAAGTGGTAGGTTCATCAGGGTAAGTAATAATATTCTTGTAGAGAGAAAAACGTAAAGGATAATAATAAATACTAAAACATCAATCCATTGATAAATATCAAAACATAAAACAAATGCAGTTTAATGATCCGAACAATTATTCAAAACGAAAACGTTTGAAACAAAATACTGAATAATGTCTTAAATGCCCATAAAATTGTTTTCCAAATGAATGATGCCAATTGCCAGGCTACCCAGGAACTCGACGGGCCCTTGATGGTGCAGCAGTCCAATTCTTGAGAACAACTCCTTTCTCCATTTTTTGAATAATAAGGCCTTCTTCCTCCTCCTCCTCCTCAATTACCGCACTGCAGTCCATGTCTTCATCATCCAGGAACAGATTTCTTATGCCAGCTAGGACTTCATCTTCTTCGGACCCCCACATCATGTCAGTTTGATAAAATAACGGGCTCAAATGTGGTACTGGTTTCTCTAGAGGTAATAAGGACCATGCCATGGCGGCTACCAATTGTGATACTCGTGCCATACGTATTCATACCCAATCCCAAAAGTTGTGTCATGACTATTTACCTTGAAAATTGCAATTATATTTATATTTGATATTGTGGTTCTAAAAATATGTGATCTATTTTAATACTAGTTGTTTAGGCAGTAGATGCTAAGTGAGAAGTAAGAAAGTGAGACAAGAGCGAAGGATAACAGAATTATGCAAACCGAATGGTTATGAGACGGGATCTCGAGCTTGGTCGAAATAGGGCCTCGATGTCGAGCTCGAGGGCTTGACAGAGGGCGATCGATGAAGATAAAACAGTATTGAAGGCCTCGAAGAAGTCTTATTTATGATCAATAATGAGCAGTAAATGAAGAACAATTAATGAACTCAATAAATGAAAGGCAACAAATCAAGGGAACAATTGTAGAGAATGTTTGAGTTAGAGAGCAGAGAATGTTCTTGTTCTTGTATTGAATATCATGTGTGTTACAAAATGACAAGGGTACCCTTTATATAAGAGGGGGAATCCAAACATAGTACATATGTAATTATTACAAAGATAAACGGCGGGTACATCCATTTAATGTCACAGTACGGACTTGTACTATTTTTGCGGACTTGGTCAGCTTTAACCACGTGCCTTTTGGGAATTTCCCACTTTTTCATGATGATCTTCTATTTACACCACCTCGAGGTAGAGAATGGAGAATCCTCGACATGCTTCCTCGATGTCAAAACTCGAACTGCTTCAAGCCTTCTGAAGACGGGTTTTGGAGTGCCATAATTATCATAAAATTGGGCTCTTCGATTTTAGCCGTATACAAATAGTCCCCGCGTTTCTTAGAATGAAGTGATAAGAAACGGTCTTGAATTCTTGCCTCTTAGATATCCCTATTATGACTTCAGTCTCATCATAACATTAAATGACATAACATAAAGTCTGCGCAGAGGTAGGTGTCAGCACGATACTCAAGAAGCCCACGAACCGCTATTGGTTCGACCTTTCCGCTTCAAGCATGCCCAAATGACTTCTATAAATACTTCAATCGTTTGACTTTTCACAATTTTACAACATCTTCAAGTCTTCAACATTTTACTAACTGTTTTCTACTTTCACCCTCTTTCTGCGCTTTCTTCTTCATCTTCTTTCTTTAAAACTCAGTTGCAATTATGGAGAAAACATCCAAAAAGGTACCTCAAAAAGAGGGATCCACTTCTTCATCATGCCCGTCTAAGGTCAAATCAAAAACTCCTCCTAGCATCCAGCAGTGCATCCCTGGTCTCTTCGACACTGTCTCCGATTTTACCATTGAAAAACCTCTTTCTACACCGGGCCGATGCGAGCCCATGTCTCGGTATATAAGTGTAGTAACCGATACAAAGAGGGTAAAACTAGAGTGTCGTTGGGGAGAGGTGGCGCAAGTATAAATCCACACAGCTAAAGAAAGCATAGTCACACATAAAGCTGGCTTTCTCAGCGTATATACATACCCCTTCACTTTAGGCCCCGTAGATTCTTCTTCTCCACCGATAGACCCGGTGATTCTTTACTTCTGTCGTCAATACCGAGTGACGCTCGGTCAGATTTATCCTTCTTTCTGGAGGATTGTATATATGATTCGATAAATTTCAAACATGCTCGAGGGAATGAATTTCACCCTCGATCACTTGATCAGATTGTATAGCCCTCGTTTCTTCCGAGTGGGTTTAATTAAACTGCACCATCGATCTGCCAAGGCGTTCTTTTCCTACATCGACGAGGATAAATACCGGGGATGGATGAGCCGATTTGTTAGAGTTAGAACCTCGGACATCATCCATGCTAATAGAATGATGTTCCCGGAGGAATGTAATATGAAGCGTAAGTATCCCCATATCGAGTATGTTTTACCACCTCTTTTTCTTCTTCCGATCTGACCTCCTTCTCTTTTGATTGATTTTATTCCGATTGTGTAGCCACCGTTTGGTTCCCCAGTGCGGTACAGGACCTTCCGAGATGGATCAAACTCTTGGACGCCGCTTTTCCATACAACAAACGCGTCTGGCGCGATTTGGCTAAAACACAGTGGCAAGCTAAGAACCACGGTATGCTCACATTATTATCGTTTCCTCATTCTTTGTAAGTATTCTCTATGGTGGTGAGTTTGATACATCACGCTTGTGCAGGCCTTGGGGAAGGCGTGTCGATGATACCGCCCCCTCCTGGTGAGGAAGAGGCTTCGAAAACTACTAAGGACAAGAAAAAGAAGAAGGAGGCATTGGCGGAGTCTCCAAAATCCAAAAAATCAAAGGCTCGGAAGCCCAAGACCGATGCTACGGTCCTATCCTCGATGGCTGCTTAGAGCCTGCGATCCGAGGAAGAAGATGATGATACCTGCCCTTTGGTACAAAGGGCAAACCGAAGCGCTGATTCTTCGAGAATTGCAGGGCGGATGTCTGCTGAGTCGGAGGCGGCCGATGCGGACCCGCCTTGTGTTGTGGAGACCTTCGAGTAAGGTTCGGGTGCAATCCCCAAGCCGATCTTCGGACATGGCACAGACCGCGTCAGTGAGTTCGATGGGCCCGTTTCTGAAATTTTTTGGGGGCGAGTGGAAGCCTCGATGGAGGTTGACGTTGCAGGTGGATTTTAATCGGGCTCGTCGTTTTCTCCAGGGGAGATACGAGATGCCCAGGACAGGAATGCTCCCGGTTTGGGGACCTCTCAGGGAGAGGATGATGCATTTAGAGATTACTTTGAAGGTGTTGAGGAGGAGACCGATATCGATGCCCCTTTTTCTCTCGAAGAGGCCGAGAGGCTTCAAAAGCAGGTGACCTTCTTGATATAATATGCTATGCTTCAAATTTCTACTCTTGCTTTTCTAACTTTCTTCCCATAGTGTTGTAGGTCAAGAAGTTGTATGACCAAGCCTTCTCTAATTTGCAAGATGAGTTGACTCCTCGTGGGGAGGAGCTTGAGAAGCTTATATCGGAGTCAATTGAGCTGGAGGCTCTATGCGCTCGAAAAGATGAGGAGTTGATCAACCTCCGGGCAGGCTCAAATAGGGCGCTCCAAGAGAGGGTCGACTTCATCGAGCAGGTACTCTGTTATCTATAATCTTATCTTTTATTGCCATACTTGGTGATAATTAGCTTATCTTCTGCATCTTTCAGATTAAGCAAAAGGATACCCTAGTGGGGCAGCTCCGAGAGGATGTTGTGGCCAAGGAAGCTGAAATCCTTGAGCTGGCGCGGCTGGATGATGCAGTGTGTTCGGAGAGAGACATGCTTCGGGAGAAGCTATCCTTGATTGAAGACCTTCTTCAAAGTGATAAGGAGGAGGCTGCTACATTATTCTGCGGCCAAGTCTGAGTCTGATGAATTCGTCTCTTCATACAAAAGGGATGTTGCCGCCGCAAATGATCGGGCAAGGGAGATATCCGAGAAGGACGAGCTAAAACTGGCTGGGAAGTTGCTCATGCTCGCTTGCAAGACAGGAGGAAAGCCTTTGAGGAAGCGAGCGCTAAAGGTGCCGATCTCTCTGCCGAGATTGAATAAGCCAGGGCTTTGGAGGAAGAATTGGATATTTCAACTACTTCGGATGAGGGCTCTGGAAGCGACTCGGGCAGTAGTGAAGGAGAAGAGTATATTTACCTATTGTTTTGCTTTTTTCTCTTTTGTACATGGGATCCTCGGGGGAGCTTTGTAAAATGCCCTTGTAAATACATTTTTTGGAATGAAAAAGATATCTTCGTTTTATATCTTTCAAACTTTTCCCTGAAATGCTTATGCAAAAGTCGATCTTCAAACTTTGCATTTAGCTCTTTGGAACTCGTACTTGCAGTAATAGATCGAGATCGGACACCTTCTCGAGGCTAGGTCGGCATGGGGGTTTTGATCCATCGAACGCTGTATGACAGTGTCATTCATATGACATGACCGTGAAGTGACCGAGGTGGCCTTGCCAGTACACTTCTGCAAAAGTTATAATAACTTTGTGATAATTAATTGGTCCTCAAAGTAGATGAATAGTCGCCGTTTGTTATATATATATAAACTCGCTTCTTCTTCAGTTTAGGTCTTGCAGCTTTGTAAAACTAGTTTTCTCTTTAACGTTCTCTTCCTTTTCTCAGCTTGCAAAATTGCTTGAGCTTTCTTCCTCTTTATCTTTTTTCAAATAGTTATGGCTGTTATGCCCAAATCCGTTCCCCAAGAAGAGGGAAACCATACCTCTGCTTCTTGCCCGGCTAGTGGTACACCGCCGGCGTATGGCGAGTTAACCTCGAGTTGTTTTTCTTTGAAGAAAGACGTTGCACTAGAGAAACCGTTCTATGCTCCGGGCCATCGAGAGCATGCGTCGAGGTTTATTCGATCGATAGAGAAAAACCACCTTGAGGTCGTGAGGAGAGATTGCGGATGGGGAGAAAATGTGATGCTGCAGATACCTTCCCGGGAAGAGAATATTATGGCCTATGTAGAGGGATTCCTGAATGTGTATACGTACCCATTTACATTGGGCCCCCTCGACCGCCTTGTGCTAGAATTTTCCAAAAGGTATCGAGTCACTCTAGCTCAAATTCATCCATCCTTCTAGCTGATAGTGTTGATGATAAGTTACTTTACTGAAAAGGCTGAGCTCGAGTTTAACCTTAGCCACCTTATCAGATTATATCGGCCTCAGCATTGTTGAGACCTGATTGCGTTACGACGCTGATCCACCAAGCCTTTTATTGCCAGTGATGATGTGGATCAGAACCGAGGATGGATGAGTCAGATTTTTCGAGTGAGGACCGTCGACATCATTCCTGCAGAGTTCTTGTCGTTCCCCGAAAAATGGAACTTCAAACGTAAGTATTATGCTGCACCTTAGTGCCTTTTGCTCTCGATGATTTATAAGGATGTTTCTTTTTCTCTTCCCCAACGGTCCCGTGGATGCTAGAAGAGATACCTGATCTTGCGTACTGGACTCAAAGGCTGGCAGCTTCTTCGTCCTATGATGAACATAAGTGGCGGGATCTGTCGAAGGGCAGCAGATCGAAAGCAAAGCACCACGGTATGTGCCATGTGATTTCATTTCGAGGAATGCTTTTATTTATTTGTATTAACTCTTTCACCGCAGGCGTTGGTGGATTCTCCGAGGTGAGATCGTGCCCCTTCGAGGAGGGGGAAGGACCGTCGGCTTCAGATTCGAGCGAGGATAATAAGCGGAAAAGGTCCTCGATGGATGAGGACATTCTTAATGAGGCGGGGCCTGCCCGGAGACACAAAGGAGAGTCCACCGCTGAAGAGGACCTTATATACGTTGGTTATTCTGTAGACATCAACTCTCCTCGGGAGGATGGTTTTTCATCCATGTCTCGAACTAGGGTCCCTCCCTAGGTTGCCGATCCTGCTGGGCCTGAGACCTCCAGCCTTGAGGGAGAGGTTCCACGAGAGGGAAGGAGAAAGAGTCTTTCACCACCGTCTGCTTCCCCCCTCGAAGGTACTTCGAGGGACGCTCGGGGCCAAGGGCCGCCTAAATAAAGTAAGGTCTCGAGCGATCAGATTCCCATCGAGAGTGGTTCAACTGGGGCCGATGGGACCAGGCCAGTAGACGCACGCTCAACTTTTGAGGAGGCTCAGCGGCTCTGTTCCGCGGTGAGTTTTTGTTGACTTTGTTGTCTTCTCAGCTTTTGTATTTTCATCTTTTGAACTGAAGCTTCTTTTTCATAGGCCTTTGACAAGCTCAAGTTTGATCTGCTCCGTTGTGAGACCAGGTTGCGGCAATCTTTTGGAGAGGAGAAATCTCTCAGGCTTCTTTGCAATAAGAAAACAAAAGAGTTGATATATCTTCGATCGGAGATGCATCTAAGTCGAGACTAAGAAGCCAATCTCGAGAAAACAGGTAATCCTTATCTTCAGGGAGTACATGCTTCCTTTCCCGTCTTCGAGAACTAATATTTCGGTGCTTCAGTTGAAGAGAAAAATGGAAGTGTTGGAACACCTTTGGGGCGAAGTCGGACAAGTCAATTCCGAATGCAATGCGTTGAAGACGCAAATAGGTGTTCATGTTACGGCCCAAAGGAATGCTTTGGCCAAAGCTTCTACCCTCGAGGTACAACTTCACAATGCTCGAGAAAGTAGCTCGATTCAGACGAGCGGGATTTCCAAGATCGAGACTAATCTTTTGAAGATGAAGGCCAAGGTCATGGATGCCCCGACTGAAGCTGAAGAAGTTTGATCAAAGGCCGATAAGAAAGTGGCCGTTTATTTAAAAGATGTTGTTGATGCTCGGGCTGAGCTGAGGGGAGCCTTTGACAGAGAGGAGGGGAAATGAGTATGCTCGATGCAGGTCTAGGAGGGAGACCCTCAAAGAGATTCATGATAGGGGCTTTAATCTCTCGGAAGAGATAAATCAGGCCAAGGCGGATGAGATAGGCGCCAAGTTTTTATTTTCTTCTGGTGCCGATGCTGATATTTGTAGGCCGCCGAGGGAGTTGGTCCCTAGAGCAGACTAGGTTTTTATTTCTTATCCTTTGTAAAAACTCCCGTGGGAGCATTGTAAATATATATTTGTAATACACATATATATATAAAATTCTTTTGTATTTCTGATTTGCTTGTCGATAATTAGCCCGATGAATTGGACTTTGAAATAAAACCCTTGGGGTTATAGATTGGCCCTGAGGATTTTTAGGCTGGCGCTTAGGCTGTTATGCATTGGGTCGGTACGTCCTTTGATATGGTTGGCGCTTAGGCTCTTATTCATTGGGTCGGTACACCCTTTGATATGGCTGGTGTTTGGGCTCTTACACATTTCGCCCTTAAGATCTATAGTTAACCGTTTTAGGGCTCAAACATCGAGTCGGGTTTCAACTCGAGCTCATCGACCCTTAGGTTTTTTAAATTGGCCCTGAGGTTCCTTAGGCTGGCGCTTAGGCTCTTACATGTTGGGTCGGTACGACCTTTAATGTGGCTGGCGACTTGGGCTCTTACGCGTTGGGTCGGTACGACCTTTAATGTGTCTGGCGACTTGGGCTCTTACGCGTTAGGTCGGTACGACCTTTAACCGGTTTTTTCGAAGTAATTAGAGGCCTGTTATTTTATGGCGACAGGTGGACGTCTCCGAGTCACGTTAGTTTGGCCGGAGCCTTATGACGGTGGTCATTGTGTTTGGACGTAGCCTTTTAGTCCACGAGTGAGATAGCCTCGGCGTCTATATCGAGGGTATGCCTTTTTAGGGGTCTTACAAGTTTGAATATACAGCCTTGACTTTGATATCGGTATTATGACTTCTTAAGGTCTTACAAATTTGTTCATGCCTTGATTGAGGTCTTACAGATTTAATATTGCCTCGTGGAGGTCTTACGATTCATGCCTTGCTTGAGGTCTTACAATTTTGATGTTGCCTCATGGAGGGCTTACATTGGTGCCTCATGGAGGGCTTATGAGCTCGAAGTTGTCGCGCCTGAGTTCTTATGGCTTCAAGTTTTTGATGGCTCGATGGGGTGACTGTCGATGACAGTCCCCGAGACATCGAAAGTTCTTGGCTTTGGAGCCGTTCTTTGTGAAAATAGCAAACTTTTTGGTGTTTTTTTATGAGGTCTTATAAACTTGATGTTGCCTCATGGAGGTCTTAGATTGTTGATATTGCCTCATGGAGGTCTTATATTGTTTATATTGCCTCACGTAGGGATTATGTTGTTGATATTGCCTCGTGGAGAGCTTACATTGTTGATATTGCCTCATGGAGGGCTTACATTGGTGCCTCATGGAGGATTATGAACTTGAAGTTGCCAGATTGAGGTCTTGGGCTTACATTGGTGCCTCATGGAGGGCTTATGAACTTGAAGTTGCCAGATTGAGGTCTTACAGTTTCAAGTTAGATAGAGTGATGAGCCGACTATCGAGGACAGTCCCTGAGTCGGGGTTATGCATTTTTTAAGGTCTTACAAATTTGACGTCGTCTCGTTGAGGGCTTACAAGTTTGAGCATGCCTTGTTACAGATGCGATATTGGCTCATTGAGGGCTTATATTGGTGCCTCATTTAGGGCTTATGAGCTCGAAGTTGCCGGCCCTGAGGTCTTACGCCTTCGAGTTTTTGGTGTCAGTCCCCGAGTGTCCGAGAAATTTCTGGACCTGGGGCCGTTTCTTGTGAAAATAGCAAACTTCTTTGACGCGCGAAGTGTTTTGATGATAAAAGATTCTCCATTGATTACTTGGCACAAGTATACATTTTTTCACCATCGAGGCTTCGATTATTCTATGTGGACACGGTTCGTTCGACCGTTTGGTCCTATACATCGTTCTCCTGTCGAGACCCTCTTTGGCATATTTTAGTTTCTTCAAGTAGGTGATCTCTCGGGGGGATGCCCCTCAGTATTTGAGGTTGATCGAAGAGAAACCTTGAATACTTGGTTAGTTCTCCTTAGGTAGCATATAAATGTTGCCTCGTTAAAAACCTCGTCGGTAAAACCCATTTGGGATAAAATTCGACATGAGGGAAAAAGAGCGCAACGCATGCTTTAAAACCTAAGACCTTCGAGCTGGAGGGTGCTTTGATTCCTTTCAATCGAACACCTGAACATAGGTTATTGTAAAATGTGAAAGAAAGAGGGAGAGGATTGTACCTTAAGTGTGGTGGCGTTCAAGCCTCGATATGCTTCAGTTACTCGTTCTGAAGACTCGGCACGGTCCTTTATTTGTTCATACAAGGATGCAGTTTTGTGATTACTACTCGGCTGTTTGCTTATTTTTTGGCTCCTTTGATGTAGAAGGCGTCGGTGTCGGTGCCACATCGTGCATTGCGAACATTTCTTTTGTTGCGTGCTGCTGTCTGTACACCATTTTACTCCATCGTTCGTAGGAAACTTCATCATTTGATGAATGGTTGGCGGCACCGCCCTCATACTGTGAATCCATGGCCTTCCGAGCAATGCATTGTATCTCATGTCACCTTCGATGACATGAAACTTGGTATTTTGAATTGTACCGGCCACGCTGACTGGGAGGATGATTTCCCCTTTCGTTGTCTCGCTCGCCATGTTGAATCTGTTGAGGACACGGGAGGCGGGCACGATCTGGTGGAGCAATCCGAGTTGCTCTACCACCCTTGACCCAATTATATTGGTCGAGCTACCTGGATCCACGAGCACACATTTAACCTGAAATTTATTCAAAAGAAAAGAAATTACTAGTGCGTCATTATGATGTTGAGACAAGGTCTCGATGTCGTCTTCGCTGAATAAAAGAGCATCTTCAGGTATGTAGCTCCGAGTTCGCTTTTCCTTGGTGATGGATACTTATGTTTGCTTGAAAACGGGTCCCTGAGGGATGTCGACTCCTCCAATAATCATGTGGATGACATGCTGTGTTTCTTCTGTTTCTTTTTTCCGGTTCACCTCTCTTTCCCGAAATTGGTTTTTATCTCGGTCACTGAGGAACTCTCGAAGATGCCCTTTGCTAATCAGTCGGGCTACCTCTTCTCGAAGTTGTCTGCAATCCTCGGTCCTATGACCGTAGGTACCATGATATTCACATATCAAGTTAGGGTTCCTTTGCAAAGGATCTGATACTATGGGTCTTGGCCACCTGGTGTCCTTGATTTTACCTATGGACGATACGATGTCTGAAACATAAATGTTGAAGTTGTACTCAGACAGTCGGGGTGCCTCTACCGGCCCTGTGTTCCTGTCGAACCCTGCTTTGTTCACGAGTCCCCGGGGATTATGGCCTCGATCCATCCTTTGGTCACTTCGATGTATGTGACGCCTCGGGATATTTCTCTAATTTTCTATATACAATTAATACCTTTCTTTGCTTGGCCTCGGCTTTCTTTCTGGAAGACTCGACTCCTTTGCTAAGAGCCTGATGGGATACACCGAGTCCGATGGGGCTTCCAATTGGTCATGCTCGACTCTGATCTTTGACTGATACTTGTTGTGTACATCCTCCCAAACTACAGCGAGATACTCGATTAAGTTTTGCTTCAACTTCTTTGAAGCTATCAAGCTTCATTCATCCAAGCCCTGTGCGAAGGCTTGTACTGCCCAATCATTGGAGACCGGTGGTAATTCCATCCGTTCGAATGGGAAGCGGGATACAAACTCCCTTAACATCTCATTCTCTCTTTGTTTGATTTTGAAGACGTCAGACTTCCTCGTAGAGACTTTGATAGCACCAACATGTGCCTTCACAAAAGAGTCTGCCATCATGGAAAACAAATCTATCGAGTTCGGGGCAGGTTATGATACCACATCATGTCCCCTTTGGACAGTGTTTCTCCAAAAAATTTTCAATAAGATGGATTCAATCTCGTCATCTTTTAGGTCGTTCCTTTCATATCACAAGTGTAAGCAGTAATGTGCTTATTGGGGTCCCAGGTCCCGTTGTACTTCGGGAGATCGAGCACTCTGAATTTCTTCAAGATGGGCTTCGCGGCCGTACTTGATGGGGCAGGTTATGATACCACATCATGGCCCCTTTGGACAGTGTTTCTCCAAAAAAATTTCAATAAGACGGATTCAATCTCGTCATCTTTTAGGTCGTTCCCTTTCATATCACAAGTGTAAGCAGTAATGTGCTTATTGGGGTCCGAGGTCCCCTTGTACTTCGGGAGATCGAGCACTCTGAATTTCTTCGAGATGGGCTTCGGGGTCGTACTTGTGTGAGGCTTCATCAACGGGGAATGGAACTGGTGTCCCTTCAGGGTTTTGCGGTGGTACACCGGCACCCGAAGCAGCTGCGCCGTTCTCTCCATGATCCTCAGGTTCGTTGTTTTCATGTGCATTCACTAATTTATACATTTTCTGACCTAAAATTGAAGATTTTTGGACAAGAAAAAGTGTAAAGAATAACTTGTGTTTCTAGAAAACCTACACTAAAACAATCACTATTATTTTTAGCCCCACGGTGGGCGCGAAACTGTTTACCGTGAAAATGGTAATTACAATTATATTTGATTTTGTGGTTCTAAAAATATGTGATCTATTTTAATACTAGTTGTTTAGGAAGTAGATGCTAAGTGAGAGGTACTAAAAGTGAGACAAGAGCGAATGATAATAGAGTTATGCAAATCGAGCGGTTATGAGACAGGGTCTCGAGCTTGGTCGAAATAGGGCCTCGAGGTCGAGGTCGAGGGCTTGACAGAGGGTGATCGATGAAGATACAACAGTATTGAAGGCCTCGAAGAAGGCCTCTTTATGATCAATAATGAGCAGTAAATTATGAACAATTAATGAACTCAATAAATGAAAGGCAACAAATAAATGGAACAATTGTAGAGAATGTTTGAGTTAGAGAGCAAATAATGTTCTTGTTCTAGTATTGAATATCATGTGTGTTACAAAATGACATGGGTCCCCTTTATTTAATAGGAGGGATACCAACACAGTACATGTGTAATTATTACAAAGATAAACGGCTGGTACAACCATTTAATGCCACAATACGGACTTGTACTATTTTTGCGGACTTGGTCAGCTTTAACCACGTGCCTTTTGGGAATTTCCCACTTTTTCATGATGTTCTTCGATTTACACAACCTTGAAGTCGAGCGCTGAGAATCCTTGACATGTTTCATCGATGTCAAAACTCGAACTGCTTCGAGCCTTCTGAAGACGGGCTTTGGAGTGCCATAATGATCATAAAATTAGGCTCTCCGATTTTATCCGTATACAGTGACACTTTGGAGGTATTGGTTTGATGATAACCTGGAGATTCTTATCGAGACCCCTGCCTGGTTCATACCATGTCCATGCCAATATGATTTTTCTCTTACTGCTTCACCATTTATTTTTCTCAATTTCGTTGACACGCTCGATGCGATGGTATGTTTCTCCACCCAACTTCCGTCTATTCTCGATGATCAGAACAGTCTGATTGGTATAAATGGGACTACTTTCTTCCCCATGGATGATCACTTCCTGATGGTTCCACTCAAACTTCACAGCCTGATGTAGAGTAGAAGATACGGCCCCAGCGACATTTATCTAAGGCGTCCCAACCATAGATTGTATGTAGATCGAACCACGATGGGCCCATCTGTAGGCTGAGGTTGGTCTCCCAATTGTGGCCCTTTGAGACCCATCAAATGCTTTCACATTCATACTCCATGCTCATTTCTCATGCAGTCCTTTACCCAACCTTTTCAAAGTAGTTAGTGGACAAATGTTGAGACTTGAACCCCCGTCTATCAGGACTCTACCGATGAATTTGTCCTCAAACTACACTGTGATATGCAATGCCCTGTTGTGACTCAGTCCTTCCGGGGGTAGCTCCTCTTCGTGAAAAGTGATTTTGTGGATTTCTAACACTTGCCCTACCATGTTGGCCATCTCTCAACTGGTAATGTTATTGGTATATAGGCTTCATTCAACACCTTCATCAAGGCATTACTATGCGCCTCAGAGTTCTGCAGCACTGATAAAATGGATATTTGAGCAGGGGTTTTGTTCAGGTGATCAACCCCAAAATATTCTCTCGCATGCACCTTCCTCTAGAGATCATCTGGGTTGGCCTCAATGACAGGCGGCTTCTTTGCTTAATCTTCCCAAATGCTCGGGTGTATAAATCCTACCAGTTCTGGTGATACCTTGCGTTGCACCTGTTTCCTCCATTTTTTATGTTTCTTTCCTTCTTGCTTATGCAACATAGTCCCAGGATATAGTATTAGACTTAAAGGATGGTGTAGGTGCTTCTTTGCTTGTTCTTCCCAAATTCTCGGGTGTATAAACCCTACCAGTTCTGGTCATACCTTGTGTTGCACCTGTTTCCTCCATTTTTTCTTTTTCTTTCCTTCTTGCTTATGCAACATAGTCCCAGGATATAGTATTAGACTTAAAGGATGGTGTAGGTGATACCGTCACGATGAAGGGTGTTGTCACTTCAACCTCAAATGGAGTTGGTGCGACCGAGGGTGTTGTCACTTTAACCTCAAACAGAGTTGGTACGGCTACCTAAACCTCAATCGGTGCCTGAGTTTGTACCACGATAGGTGTGAGAGTTACTGGAGATGTTTTAGGATTATCCCCTTCTCGAATGAGTCCAATGGACCCTTCTGGATCCCATTATTCATCGGTCTATATCATATTTACCCCTTCACCCTTGTGATCCGGGAGAGGATTATTACGGACATTGGGTGCAGCCTCATTTGCCTGTATAATTTTGGTGTCAATCAATTTCTGAATCTTATCCTTCAAAGTGCGACATTCATCAATAGAATGACCATTCATGCCTGAGTGATAGGCACATGTCTTATTTGGATTAATCCATTTGCAGGAGTTTTCCATAGCAACACCAAGAATAGGAATGACATATTCGGCAGCCTTTGGTCTCTCCCAGTTTGATGGTGTAAGAAAATTTATGGTTTTCAATAACCATCAGTCTCTCGTAGTATTGTGGATCCTGAGCTCGGACGAAGAACTTATTCATATGTTCTTCTTCCAGTGTTGGCCTTACTTTTGTAGCTTCAGACCTCCATCGAGTAGCATACTCACGGAAAGTTCCCGTTGGCTTCTTCTTAAGATTCTGAATGTAGAAAATGTCTGGTGCATTTTCTGTGTTAAACCTGAACCGGTCCATAACATTTGATGCCACGCTCACCCAATTAACCCATTTCTTTGGGTTTTGAGTGATGTCCAAGATAGGGTGTCTCAGTGAGACTCCTCATGAACAACTTCATGTGGATTCTTTCATCCTTGCCAACTCCTACAAGCTTGTCACAATACGTTATCAAGTGCACTTTCAGATCTCCAGTCCCGTCGAACATTTCGAACTTAGGAGGTTTGTAACCCTCTGGAAGTTCTACATCTGACTGAATACACAAATCCTCATAATTTAAACCCACGATGCCTTTTCCCCCTTCGACCCTTTGAATTATACCAGTAAGTTTCTTGAGTTCTTCCGCCATGTTCTTGATGAGCAGGTCCTTCTCAGCGGGTTCAGGTATGTATAGGGTCTGTTTTGGGGTGTGGGGTAAGGTTTCCACGTATATGGGGTTGCGTTGATGAACTCCAGGAATTTGGGCATAGTTGTGGTATTGGTTGAGTTTCGGGGATCAGGGGTAGGTTTGGTGCGTCTTGAGGAGTGTGATAGGTGGTGGTTTATGGATACTGAGTTAGATGGTTATGATGTTTTGGAGGGGTAGGTACTGGTTGAGGATTAGGATTTTGAGGAGGTGTGGCATATTGATGAGGTGCGGGAGGATTTTGCGGGTGTTGGTTTTGTGTATTCTGGGGAGGTTCCGGGTTTTGGGCTTTCTGTTGGTTAATTTCAGGAACATTTAGGGTGAGGGAAAGGTTCGCGACCAAATGATTTTGTTTCGGAATAATCCGACCATCCAAAGTTTCAATATTCTCTACATGGGTAGCATTGTCTTTCATGATACCACTCATATCGTCCATTTTTGCTTTTCCTTTGTTCTTGGGATCACTTGGCGGAGGAGGAGGGGGAGGACCTCTAGATCTGGTATGATATGTTGATGATGCCAGTATACACGAACCAACCTTAGGGAATGGGAATAAACAAAAGAAAATAAAAACAAAAGGTAACCAAGTCAGTAAGGAGTATTAGAAGGGTTGATAATAGGCTAGATTCAAGTAGTTTAGCAATCATTTATGCCCTAACTTTACTATGCTTCACTGTTCTAGGAAGGTTAGATGATGAAAAATGGCTCTAATTGTGAATTTTATGTTTTGCAGGAGCAAGTCGTGATTATGAGGACATATGACAGTGTTTGGAGCTAAATTAAAGCAAGGAAAGACCCTCGGAGTTGAGTGCGTGTGAAAGAAGAAACAAAAGAAGAGATAAATAGTCGATCCACTCTAGCGTGGGCCAGGCGTGGCTTAGCGTGGCCACGCTAAATCAGAAGATCCTGGGCACTATTGAAGTCGATTAGCGCAGCCCAAGCACGGTCTTAGCATGGCTACGCTAGTCCAGGAAACAACGACAGTGTAAAACGCAATTAGCACGGCCCATGTGATGTGCCAGAGAATTTCGGCACATTTAATACCAATTTCTTAGAATTTAGCTTGTTAAATGCAATTGTCTTTTATACTTATATAATTTTGATGTTTTGTAGTACATGAGGCTTGAGGACCTAAGAACATGGAAAATGGAATAAAAAAGCCGCAAAAGGACAAGAAAGAGGCAAAATGCGACCGCAGAGTTGAAAATGCGGACCGCAAATCCAACATGCAGACCGCATAATGCTCAGGGGAACCGCAAGGTCCAATAGTTAGTTTGGCCAAATCCAAGTGAAAGAAATGCGGTCCATTATGCGACCGCATAACAGGTTTGCGGGACGCATAATCGATCACAAACCTTATGTAGAAGTGCGGACCGCATAACCAGAATGCGATGACTTCCTGAAACCTAGTGTTTCAAAGATGCGGTGGACTTGAAGGGAATGCAGACCGCATATCTGTTATGCGACAGAAATACGGTCGCATATTTGACCTGGAAGGGCATTTTTGTCCGAAATTATCCCCGAATTTTAGCCCACTATAAATAGATTTATTTGGGTTTTGTTGGGGCATCTGTTTTGGAAAAGGAGCTACAATCCAAACTTTGAATAGTACCATCTTTTGGAAGCTTTGAAAGTGAAGAATCTTGCACTTTTGTAAGCATATGACATTTAATATTCTCTTCTTTTTGTATTTTAGCATGTGTAGCTAACTTTAATACTAAGGTTGTGGACCCTAAATGGGTGTAATGTCAATGGGTGTTTAACATTGAATATATGTATAATGGTTGGTTAATATTTATTTACTCCTCATTCTTCATTTATTGTTGGTGGTTGCAAACATTAACAAGTACCATTATATTCTTTCTTTACTTGGAAAAGTGAGTTAGGATTTGATAGAAGTAAATATCAAAGACTCAAGGCTTTAAACCTTGTTTAATAGAATCGATTAGGAATAAGTGAATATTATTTGGCATAAATTGATTACTCTTAATTGCAACTATTTTATATTTGGAAAAATCATAAAGATAAATACTACCCAACTATTGGAAAATATTGGGTAGTCATTTAGAAATCATTTGCATATCAAAAGGACCTTCCATTAGAAATATATCATATTAACATCGAGAGCATTACATTTCATTGAAGGGGACACAACCTTGGTTTAGATAATCAAATTAATTACAAGCTTATTTAATCACACTTGTTACTATTTCACAAACTTACAATCCAATCTATTACCATACTCTTGTTATTCTAACGGAATAGAAATACGATTTAAGTTAAGATTCACACTACTCAAGTAAACTTTTCACGCCTATTCCCTATGGTATCCGAACCCAAGCTCGTTGGGTTACTATATTTAACATCGATCGCTTTACACTATTTTAAGGTGTAATTTGAGCGTATTACCATGCGCGGTCGAGCGCGGCCGCGCTAGTCACTCCGAAACACGGTAATTTTAGGGGTAAATTAGAAGTTTGGGGGCAATTCCACTTAACCTATAAGAGGTCCAGTTCGCCCAAAAAGAGGATATCAAGGTTTTTATAGTTTTTTTCAAGGCAAGAAGAGGCAAGAGGCAAGGAGGAAAATTCGGCATCGAGTTCTAAATTTCTTCCTTTTGTTTTTATCATTCATGATGAATTTTGCTGTTTTTATTATGAAAACAATTAAGAGTAGCTAAATTATTTAGTCTAAGGTTTTGATGGAACCTCTTGAAGGATGAACTTCTTGTTGTGTTAATAGAGTTTGCCCAAATTAATCTCCATTTGTTCAACTACGTTTCTGTTGTAGTTAATTGATAGGATCCTCAATTAGCTGTGCCTATTTAGTATGTATTACTCGGGAGAGAGTGCATGTTTAGGTAGTTGTTCAACAACACCACTCCCAAAGTATATGAGGAATTAATAACCGAGGGTTTAAAGGTGGGATTAGGGATAACAAACCCTTGGGTGCGATCTAAGTGAGCTGTAATAAAAGCCAGCTAGCGTAACTCAGGAGAGTGCGTCTAGTAAATTGTCGTAATTACTCGGGAGAGATTTACGGTAGTAAAAGTGCTCATGATCGATAGAGAAGATTAGGCAAATCTATATGACACATAACAGGAAGGGATTCGATCAATAGGGGAAATCACAACCTTAGATCCTTCTATTATTTGTTTTCAACTCAGTCATAGTTAGCTCTTAGTTTAATTAATTTTATTCAGTCATAGTTAGTAGAAATATCACCAATTGTTATTTAAAACATCTGGGAAGTTTATTAGGGAGAATTCAGTGAGTTTGGAAAAAGTAATTGATAGGTTAATTCCCTGTGGGATTCGACTCTGGGCTAAATACCCGGATTATATTTGCAACAACCGCTTTGTCCTTTTTATAAGGCATAGTTGGGTGTGATCAAATTTTTGCGTCGTTGCCGGGGAATTAACAGTGTTATCAACTACAGTTGAAAGAAATACAAAAATTCTTAGTATAGTCAATTTTCTTCCTTTTCAATCCATACATTGAAATTTTAACTTTTGCTAACTTTGTTGTACAGGTGCATGCCTAGAAAATCATCAAGAACTGGTGAAGTATTTGAAGCATTATCAGATCCCGAGAAAGTTTTCAAGGCCTTGAATCGGGCCAACCGGAAAAGCAAACAATAACAATCAACTGAACAACCTGAACCAGACATAGCAGAGCTGGTGAACAACAGAAACAATAATGGGGATAACGTGGTAGACCTAGTTGTGCAGGTAGTGGCGCCTCTTGTGCCAGAGGCTGCTCTATAAGACTGGGCACAACCCACAACAGAGAATTTGGCCACAGCGATACTAGTCCCGCAGATACAGGCTGAATCTTTTCAAATCACAAACAACATGCTGCACTTGTTGCAATACAAGGGACTATTTTCAGGGTCATACATTGAAGATCCTCAACAACACTTGAAGAATTTCCTGTCAATCTGCAAAACTCAAAGGCAGCCCAACGTGACTCAGGAAGCAAAAAAGCTAGTGTTGTTTCCATTCTCAGTGACAGGAGCAGCCCAGACTTGGCTAAATTCACTCTCTATCAATTCCATCACTACATGGGAGGATTTAGTCAAGAAATTTGTGAACAAGTTTCATCCACCCAACAAGACTGCTCAACAAATTGATGAAATTTTGAGCTTCAGACAAAAACCAACGGAAACATTGCAAGAAACATGGGAACGATTCAAAGGGATGTTGGTTAAATGTCCGCATCACGGTATTCCAGAGCAGATGTTGGGGAAACGGTTTTACATGGGTCTGGCAGATACCGTGAAGGCTAATGTTGATGCTTCAACTGGTGGAGCATTATTGAGCAAATCATGGAGAGAAAGTCAGATCCTACTTGAAAAGATGGTCACAGAATTCAGGGTGCACAACCAGGAATGCACCCATCACTCCAGTAGTTCACTCAGTGGCCTTAGATCCAGCTAACACTCTTGCTGAAAATATGGCCACCTTAATGACACAAATGAGCATACTCACCAAAAAGGTGGAAGAATTAGGGCAGAAGCAGCATGTGCACATTGTAGATACAACCAATGAGGGCTTATGCACATCTTGCATTAGTCAGCCAATTGGTAGCCAGTGGAATGCTGAAAGCAATCACAATCACTACCCTGAGAACATGAATTATGTGTCTAATTATGGGGGCCAGAGACAGGGTGGTCAGAATTGGGGCCAGCAGAATTAGCCATACAGGTCAATTCAGCCACAGCACAACAATGGAAATATGGGAGCCATGCAACCTCACGGTAATGCGGAGCCATACCAAAGGCCACAGGAGTACAACAACCAAAATCAGCAGCAGAGTTATCATCCTCCTCAGCAGCAACATGGTGGGAGACAAGAAGATGGGTTTGCTAGACTCAAGGCAATGATGCAGCAGGTTATTGGGTGAAATGCAAAAATGAATGAAAGAGTAGATGCACATAAGTGAGCCATAAAGAATATTGAAGTGCAATTGGGTCAGATTTCGATGTCATTGAATAATAGTCCTCATGGGACATTACCTACAGACACTCAGGTAAATCCAAAAAATCAGGGCCCAAAGCAGCTGATGGCAGTGAGTCTACATAATGGCAGAGACCTAGAAATGGAGCAAGAGAGGGCTCGAGAAAGCGGACAAGCTGAGACACTTGTACCAGTGCCCATTGAGCTAGATGATTCAGCAAGACTGACAGAGGTGACAGTGCAAGATTGAGGCTGAGAAAGAAGCTGAGACAACGCAGGAACCGGTAGTAGAGGTAGTGTCTGACAAAGAGAAAACCCAAATCACTGGGAAGAAGAGACCTCCAGCACCATTCCCACAGATTCCGGCCAAGTACCAGAAAGATGAGCAATACAAGAAGTTCTTGGAGATGTTGAAACAAATTCAGGTAAATATTCCATTGATTGATGCTTTGAAGGAGATACCTAGTTATGCAAAAATGATGAAAGACTTGATGTCCCAAAAATTTGACTTCCAAGACTTGGCCATAGTGACTCTAACTCAGACATGCAGTGTTGTTGTGACTAGACCAGTTGCTAAAAAGTTGTGTGATCCAGGGAGTTTCACAATTCCCTACACTATTGGTAACTTTGTCTTTCCCAAGGCACTCTGTGATTTGGGGGCTAGCATTATTATTATGCCCCTAGCTATCTATAAGAGGTAAGGGATTGGAAGAGCTAGACCGACGTCTATGTTGTTGCAGCTGGCCGACAGAACTATGAAAAGGCCCTCAAGTATTCTGGATGACGTATTGGTGCAGGTAGGGAAATTTGTTTACCCTGCAGATTTTGTAATTCTTGACTGTAGGGTGGATGAAGAAATTCCCATAATTTTGGGAAGGCCGTTCTTGGCCACAGGGAGAGCTCTCATTGATTGTGAAACTGGGGAGCTCAAGATGAGGTTGAACGATGAGGAGATAACATTCAACGTGCAGAAATCTATAAGGCGACCAAGTGAATTCTCCACTTGTTCTCTTATTGATGCCGTGGATGTAATCCTGGAAGAGGATGATGAGACCATGACTATTGAGGATCCTCTTGTTGCATGTCTTATGAATTTAGATGAGATGAATGGGGAAGAATTGGCAGAATGGGTGCTGGCTCTTGAGGGCAAAGGCTTTTGGAAGAGATCACTTGAATTTGAGCCCCTGCACTTAGAAAAAAAAGAGAAACCCCTCCAACCAAGCCATCCGTTGAAGAACCACCAAAGCTAGAGTTGAAGCCATTGCCTGCCCATCTCAGTAGGCGTTCCTAGGACCTAACTCCACATTACCTGTTATTATCTCATCTAGTTTGTTAGATGTGCAGGCACAACAACTTTTGCAGGTACTCACAGAGTGCAAGACTGCCATTGGGTGGACCATGGCAGAAATTAAAGGGATCTGCCAGGCATATTGTATGCATAAAATTCTGGTGGAAGAGGAGCACAAACCTTCCAGGGAACAACAAAGAAGGCTGAACCCCAATATGAAGGAAGTGGTGAAGAAGGAGATTATTAAGTGGTTAGATGAGGGAATCGTTTTCCCTATCTCTAAGAGCAACTAGGTTAGCCCGGTGCAATGTGTTCCTAAGAAAGGGGGTATCACAGTGGTAAAAAATGATAACAATGAGCTGATCTCTACAAGAACCATCACAGGATGGAGAATTTGTATGGACTATAGGAAATTGAATCTGGCTACCCGGAAAGACCACTTCCCACTTCCCTTCATAGATCAGATGCTTGACATACTGGCAGGGAGGTCCCACTTCTGTTTTCTGGATGGGTACTTAGGGTACAACCAAACCTCCCTTGCACTAGAGGACAGAGAGAAGACCTCGTTCACATGTATGGGATTTTTGCCTTCCGTAGGATGCCCTTTGGCCTATGCAATTCCCCCGCCACATTCCAAAGGTGCATGATGGACATATTCACTGACATGGTCGTAGATATAATGGAGTTGTTCATGGATGATTTCTCAGTGGTGGGAAACTCATTCGATGAGTGCCTTACAAATCTGACTTGAGTGTTGAAAAGGTGTATCTAGAATAACCTTGTACTCAATTGGGAAAAGTTCCATTTCATGGTACAAGAGGGTATAGTCTTGGGAAACCTGATATCAAACAAGGTAATCGAGGTGGATCGAGCGAAATTCGATGTGATAGCAAAGCTTCCACCTCCCACATCGGTCAAAGCAATCAAGAGCTTCCTCGGGCATGCCGGTTTCTACCGGAGATTCATCAAAGAATTCACAAAAATTGCCAACCATCTGTGTAAGTTGTTAGAAAAAGATTACCCTTTCATATTTTATGATGATTGCAGGGTAGCATTCGATGAGTTGAAAAAGAGGCTAGTCACAACACCCATCATTTTTTCCCCCGACTGGGAGCAACTGTTTGAACTCATGTGTGACGCCAGTGACTATGCAATGGGAGCAGCGCTAGGACAGGAGAAAGACAAGATAATGCACCTAATTTACTACTCAATTAGAATGTTGAGTGGAGCCCAACTGAAATACACTATGACTGAAAAGGAGATGTTGGTTGTGGTGTTCGCATTCGACAAGTTCAGATCATACCTGATTGACTCTAAGGTAATTGTATATACTGATCATGCTTCTCTCAGGTACCTGATTGAAAAGAAGGAGTCCAAACCGCGCCTGATTCGTTGGGTGCTGCTACTGCAAGAGTTCGACCTAGAGATTCGTGACCGTAAGGGCGCGGAAAACCAAGACACTAATCATCTATCGCGACTTGAAGGAGCTGAAAACTTAGTTGAGGCAGAGGATATTCTGGAAACCTTTCCAGACAAGCAAATACTCGCTACAAGCCTTGAGGAAGTGCCATGGTATACAGACAATGCAAATTACCTGGCAAGTGGTATAGTCCCATATGACCTTTATTCTGTGCAAAAGAAAAAGTTTTACCGTGACTGCCGCATGTATTACTGGGATGAACCTTATCTGTTCAGAATTTTTGTTGACAATATGATCCGGAGGTGTGTCCCCGAGATAGAACAATCTTCTGTTTTACATGCATGTCATGCATCGGCATGTGGCGGACATTTTGGAGGAGTCAGGATGGCAGCAAAAGTTCTAGAAGTCGGGTTATACTGGACAACCGTGTTTAAGGATGCACATCAATGGGTGAAGGGCTGTGATTAATGTCAGCGAACCGGGAACATCTCCCGTCACCATGAGATGCCCATGAACGCAATTCAAGAGGTTAAGTGTTCGATGTATAGGGGATAGACTTCATGGGCCCCTTCGTTAGCTCCTATGGAAATAAGTACATACTTGTTGTTGTAGATTATGTGTCCAAATGGGTGGAAGCTGCAGCTCTCCCCACCAATGATGCAAAGATGGTGGTTTGGTTTTTGAAGAAGAATATATTCACCCGTTTTGGGATCCTGAGGGCCATTATCAGTGACGGAGGCACTCACTTATGCAATCGAGCCTTCGAGAAATTGCTAGCAAAGTACGATGTGCGCCACAAGGTGGCAACCCCATACCATCATCAGACCAGTGGACATGTCAAAGTGTCGAATAGAGAAATAAAGAGTGTGCTGACTAAAATTATGAACACCACAAGAACTGATTGGGCGAAAAAGCTAGATGATGCACTCTGGGCCTACAGAACCGCTTTCAAAACACCAATTGGTATGTCGCCATACAAGTTGGTATTCGGGAAGGCATGTCACTTGCCAGTGGAACTAGAACATAGAGATTTGTGGGCATTGAAACAGCTAAATCTGGACATTGAGGCTGCGGGCACAAATAGAGTCACAGAATTGCATGAGCTAGATGAGTTCCGATATCTTGATTTCGAGAGCACGAGGTTGTACAAGGAGAGAATGAAGATGTTGCACGATAAGAACATTGATGAGAGAAACTTCAAACTCGGAGATATGGTGTTGCTTTATAATTCAAGATTAAGGCTATTTCCGGGTAAACTCAAGTCACGATGGTCTGGGCCATTTCATGTGGTCGACGTGCTCCCTTCAGGTACCATAGAGATTTCTTCAGAAAAAGATTTCCACACATTTAGATTCAACAGGCACAGATTGAAACTGTATGTGGGCATGGATGAAACCAAGGAAGTGACAGTGATACATCTGACTGAACCTCAGAAGTCGAGCGAGCCTTAAATACGCTCATCTGCATAGTGCCGCGATGTTAAATCAGATGCTGCATGGAAGGCAACCCATTGACTTGTTGTAATTGTCGTTCCACGACATTAACTAAGGCACTCGTTGGTAGGCAACCCAACGTGTAGTGAATGTAGAGTAGTTAGAATTGTATTTGACTGTTTGTAAGTACTAACACATGCAGGTGAGCTCAGGGGAATGATAATTCAGGCCAATGTGAGGAAAAAGGTAAAAAGAGGGCAAGAAGTTGATGCCAATTGCGCGGTCGCGCTATGCCCGCACTCAGGTCGCGCAAAACAGTAAGTGTTCTACCCCCAGGTAGCGTGGCCGCGCTACAATCGTGCTAAGGGCCATGCTAATTGGGTTTGATTCTGCCTCATTTCAACGCTACAAGCGCGGTCATGCTTCCATCGCGCTTAGGGCCGCGCTAATCTGCAAGTTACTGCCTCGTATCGTTCGCAACATGCGCGGGCGCGCTAGAACCGCGCATATCGAGGTTCAATTTGCCTCGTGCTATAGCTCACAAGTGGGGTTGCGCCACGACCGCGCATATTGCCTAGAACTCTACCTCACAATCGTGGCTGCGCTCGAACCACGCTAGGACCGCGCTCGTTAGGTCACCGGACAGGTTTGTCTTAGTTAGTTTACTTTTTTTTACTTTTTTTTATTTTTATTTTTATTTTCATTTTTTAGCTTATTTCTTAATCCCCCAACCCTAACCCCGTTCTCTTATTCCCACTAAAACACCTCCCCCTCCCACCCC
>MDKI01224573.1:0-13825 GCA_005239505.1 Nicotiana paniculata
AGCACATAACAAGTGTATTTTTATCATTAAAACACCTCAAATGTAAGGTATATCACATGCTAGACTATGCAATTTAGTATCGCATCAGCTACATATATGTGGATCGGATTGTACGCCGCAACAAGCCTTATGGCTATATATATATATAGCCATAAGGCTTGTTGCGGCGTGCAACCCGATCCACATATGTGTGTGTGTGTGTGTGTGTTTAAGGATCGAGTTGCACGCCGCAACAAGCCTTATGGCTATATATATGTGGATCAGGTTACGCACCGCAACGAGCCTTATGACTATATGTGGATCAGGCTGCACGCTGCAGTAGGTATCGTACAGTGTCGAGTGACTGAGTGTGACGAGCGAGAATTGAGACGGGCAGATTGAGTGCTTTGAGAGTATGTGTACTTGGGATTTCACTGTGTTGCATCACATACAGTTTTCACATTGGCATGTAGCTATAGAGACGTCATACTCTTTTTATCAGTCACACGTTGCATATTTTATCTGTGTTAAAATTGATTGTTGATCCTAGAAGCATGCCTATTTTCTGTATAGTTAAACCCTATATATTCACTGTATTGTTTGAGCTCGTCACTGATTTTAGACCACATGTTAGACTTTTTACTTATTTAGTTGGTTGTTCTAACGCTACACCATGCACTTCGTGTGCAGATCCAGGTGTTTACAGGAACGGCGCTTGCTGATTCCTGACAGTTCATCAGTTCGGAGATCATCGAGGTAGTTGTCTTGGCGTCAGCAGTCCTTGACTCTCCTCCTTTATCTTTTAGTCTTGTTTATACTGTTCTACTTTCTAGACAGTGTTCCATTGGTTAGACTGTGTTGTTATGTCGATACTCATATACTATGTGACATTCGAATCTTTTGGGGAAAATTTTGTACTGAGTTACGATGTTTATATCCAATTTTTACGAGATTCTCACTTATTTAAATTTATTTCAGTATATTTAGAATTTAAAAATGTGAATTGTGGGAGATGTCGGCTTGCCTAGTACCATGATAGGCACCATCACGACATATTGAGTTTTGAGTTGTGACAACTTAATTTTCATTGGTGGTGAAACCAACGGATGACTTATCTATTCAAATAAAGGACATGGAAATCTCAAATTTATAACACAAAAGAAGGAGAAGATTAAAAGACACAAAACCAAATAGTAAAGAGTAGTGAGCAATGTATACTATTTTTAGGATGATAGTATTAACCATATTCTTTATTGGAATTTTGAGGCTTAGTTGCTCAGTGAGAAGTAAAGCAAATAGCCAATTATTGGACCATATATGCAATGGTTTATAACTTATACGTATAATAAGTATGGTCCATTTGCACAAAGCTTGTATTGTGTTCTTGTGTCGTTAGAAAATGAAGTTCCAAAGTCAAAGTTATGATTACTATATAACCTCTCTCCTTATCCTAATGATGCTATAGCTTATGGCCATGTTTCTTGCACCTCAACTATAGCATATTCAGACTGCGATACTTGTGTTAAAAATGCAAGATCTTATTTAATGACTGCTTTGTGATGGTAGCGTTGGAGATCAAGTCGAATTTGATGATTGCTCAATGAGATATGAGCAATATCCATTTAGCAGATAAAATAGATGTTTTGCTTTGTTTTTTTACATCTTTTTACAAGGGTGTGAAAAAGGAAATTTATCGTTGATCTTTTGGTGTTATCCTTTCTATGATCTCTTTCCGTTCATCTTCTTCTTTTGTAATTGCCGTTGTAATGCTGTTGTTTAATAAGAGTTCAAAATAATATATGTTGTGGTTGACATTTTCCCTTGATGTGATTTGTAATTAATCTTTGTTTTAAGTTGCAAGACTACTTTATGTTTGAAGATTTACTCCTCACTTGCAGCGATCTAATATTATTAGCTGGATATAAAAGGAATCAGAAAATTAAAGGTGTTATTAGCGGTGGCAAAATGGATTAAAAAAATAGTTATTCATCTATATTATTCGCCAAAAAATGGGTAATGAACTTTTTAAAAACGGGTCAAATATGAAAATAACCATATCATCTACTTAAAAAATGGATAACTAATGAGTTTAACTTTTACATTTGTTAAGACACAAACTGGGGGTTCCTCAAGTTTGGAGATGAGAAATTCTCCCAAATATGATCATATTGAAAAAGCCATGGATAACCTATTTTCTATCTGTATTAAATATGGGTCGAATCAGATAATTTATCCGTATATATTAATCGTTTTCAACCCGCCCATATTCAACCCGACCCGCTTGTTTGTAACCTAGGTGTTACATTGGAAAGTGCAAGCTTAATTTACATATTTTCCACCCATCTTGAACTTCTTTCGTCCAACGGTGAACTGAGTTCAATCTTCACATTACTAAGGTGAAATAATGAAAGAACGTATATGTGATTAGGCAAATAAATACTTACTTATACATACACAGAAACACAAAAAGATTTAAATTAAGGAGGCCGGTCCAAATTGTGTTTGACTTATCGACATAAAAAGATTTGAGTCAAACTCATATAGTGTAGTATTTTTCTTAGCTTGAAATTTTGAAATCGCCGTTTAATAACGACTATCTGAAGACCAGAAAAGCAAAAGTGGAGAGTGTTAAACGTGGCATTATTGAGACGAGAAAAAGTTAATTAAAACATTAATATATATTGAAAGAGAGGCATGTTTTCTTGTCAAGCAAAGAAGCATATTGTAATATCCACCACTACAAAACAAGCAGGTTAGACAAAAAATCATGGAATACATAATTTTCATTGGTGGTGAAATCAATGAATGGCTAATCTATTTAAACGAAGGACATGGTAATCTAAAATTTGTACACAAAACAAAGAGAAGATTAAAAGATACAAAAAATATTAGAGTAAGAGCCATGGATTATATTTTTAGGATGACAATATTAGCCACATTCCTTGTTGGAATTTTAGGGTTTGGTTGCTTTGTGAAAAGTGAAACAAATGTCAAGGTTGACCATATATGCAATGGTGGTACGTATGACAAAACATTTGATCGAACTTTTGTAGAAAACTTGAATTATGTTCTTGGATCATTAAGGGGTGAGACTCCAAAAGTTAGTGGTTACAATTACTATGTAACCTCTCCTTTTCCTAATTATCCTTTAGCTTATGGCCATGCTACTTGTGACTCAACTATATCATTTTCAGACTGTGATCTTTGCATGAGTAATGCAAGAGAATACTTGTTAACGATTTGTGACGGTCGTATTGGAGGTCAAGTCTATTTAGGTGATTGCTCAATGAGGTATGAACAGTACTCGTTCAGCAAATAAGTACGAGCAGAAGCGGAGCCAGGATTTGAACCTTATGGGTTCAGAGTTCTAGCTCGTTTAAGTTATTGGGTTTTAAACTAACAGTTTATACATATTCGATGGTTTTTGTTAAGATAAGTATAAGGTTTGGACCAAAGTTTCTGGGTTCGGCCGAACCCGCTTATCCTATACTAGCTCCGCCCTGACTACCAGACGCTGGCTCTGTTGTAATGGTGTTGTTTTGAGTTCAAAATAATTATGCTGTGCTTGACATTTCCCGTTGATGTGAGTTTATAATGGTTGTTTATGTTGCACGAATTTTTCAGTTTATAATGTGTTTGAAGATTCGTACTCCTCATTTGTAGCTATCGAATATAGAAACAGCTAGAATATGCAATATATACCAGCCAAGCAACAATAGCAGTGAAAAACAAACTTATACATGAAAAAAATAACACGTTGATAATAAATACAATAAAGAAAAGTAGATATAATAATCATCAGCTACCAAGATTATGATTTTGTATATTTCTTGGTTTGAATCAGCTAAAATGCGAATTTCGTTCCCTTATGTTGGGACTTGCATCCTCGCAGTCTCTAGAGTCGTCAAAATAGGCTTGGGCCATGAGGCCAGTCAAACCAAACCCGCTATTTGGATAGGGTTAAATTAGGATATTTTGAGTTCATTTAAAACTGAGGCTTATAAGCCCGGTTCAAGTCAGCCCGTTGAATTGAGGCTAGGTCTCAACCGACCCGTGGACCAAAAATTAATTAACTATTAAATAGTTAATAGTTCATAGTTAAAAAAGTAAAAATTAAAAAAACTATTAACTATAATCCCCATTCCCCAAACCTTGATTGCCCATTTACCCTTCCATGTCAACTAGAGTTAGATTACTGACAGCCCTAGATTGTTCATTTACCCTTTCATATTAACTAGAATTAGATTTTGACATGCATGTAATATGACAAAATTAGTTTTTCTTTTCCTTAATTAATAACGAAGTCGAGAAGTTTTACGTGGCCAATAATAATCTTTTTTCAAAAGAAAATATTAATCTAAGTGGCCAATGATCAGTTTGGATTACTTCAATATATTATTAATATTTAAACTGCTCTTTAGTATAGAAAAAGATCAATTTTAAATACAAAAAAAAAATTGACCACTAGCAAATTTCAGGAATTCTAAAAATTGTATGGATTATAATGATGAAATCAGCAAATAATGTTAATCCTAAATTAAAAAACCTCAGCATATAAACTTATTGAAACATTCCGTTAATCTGAGAAAAATGAAAGAAAAGTATTAAAAAAATATTCATGTAACTTTAAAAGAGAAAGCTAAAGATATAGAGAATTTGCATATCAATTACGATATTCCTCGTCAAATATCAAGGTTTTTGTACGCTCTAAGCAAACAGAAGTTGTTTACATTCGACTATATCACGAAAAAATATTTAAGAATTTAAAGAAAGTTTTTTCCTAAAAAAAAATTGAATGGTCGGCCCGACCTAGCCCGCGGCCCTTTTAGAGCTGGTTGTGCTGACCATTTTAAGGCCCACTCATATGGCGGGCCGGCCCATCCGAGCTCACCAAAATTAAAAGTCCAAAAGGTTTGGGTTTGGCTGGGCTGACCCGTTTTTACAGCTCTAATAGTGTTTTATGACAAGATATGTAGTACAAAAGAGAAAATAATAATGTCTAGAATTTAAAATAAAATTTATATTTTAAAAATTATAAGATATCGTTTGGTTTAATTTGTGAGATATTAAGATACATAATTTGATTTAACTTTTGATTCTTGGATAAGTGATTTCGGGATTATTTATACCATAATTACGGTATTATATTTATACTATATTCAATGTTGAATAACAATTAGGAGATAAAATAATAATAAAATGTAAAAAATATCCAATATTCGTTTTCCAAAATCCTCCAAAAATGTCAAGGTTAAAAGTAAAAATAAAAATTGATCTCACTTATCTAATGTAAGACCAAATAACATATTTAATATTACTATTTTATATATATATTATTTTTAGTCTAATAAGTGAAATATTTATCAATAAAAATATGCCAACTAAATAATATGTTATTATTTAATCTCGTATTATAATTCTGACATCATAATCCAATATAAGAACCAAACCACCCCTAAAATTAAAAGTGTACATAGGTTGGGTTGGTTAAGGTTTTTCATTAACAAACCAACCCAACAAAGTCGAGGTTTTCAATCTCGATTTTTATCCAATTTTTCAGATTTTTTTCGGTAAAGTCTTCATAGAACAAAATATATAACTTGTACCTCAAATATTTTTTTAGTCATAGTAGGATACAACTATATAATATACGTTTCAAGAAAAATAATATACTCCCTCTGTTCCATTTTATGTGAACTTATTTTCTTTTTTGTCCGCTCCAAAAACAATGACCGCTTTATAAATTTGGTAACAATTTAGTTTAAACTTATAATTCTACCCTTAATGAGAAACTTTTATAACCACACAAATACTCCGGGCACCTTTTTGACTTGTTTAGGACCACAAATTTCTAAAATTTTATTTTTTTCTTAAACTCTGTGTCCAATCAAACAGGTTCACATAAATTGAAACGGAGGAAGTAATATTGTATTAAAATATTTAATAATAAAGATAATAAAATCACTTAAAATAAATATTACTAATTAATAAGTCATAATAAAATTGAACATAATCTTAAAGTACGAAGTCATGCTAAAATAAGTACGGCTAAATTACATGACTAAACACTAAAAAAATGTATTAGGTTATGCATTTCATTATAAACCAATACAAAATTAAAAAATAGATATCAAATACATTGCCATTCTTGTATTGAATTGAATTTCTTTTGTTAGCATTACTACTGATTTAAAATTTATTTGAGTTATTACATTAAGTCCAACCTTAAAATAATACGTTCAAAGATAAAACTATGATTAGTTTAAGAAATATTTGTAAATTACATTACAATAAATATTTTTATGTATAAAATATTTTAACAAATTATATGAATATAATGTCAGATTGGTTTAATTTCGGTTTAATTTTTTTTAGCTAAAACCAAATAAATCAATTATGGTCGAATCTTTTTTACCAATAACAAACCAAATTATCATCGGGTTTCTTTATTCGATTTAACTCGGATTATCGGGTTGGTGTTGTTTATATTTTTTTTACACCCCTACCGATAAGGGGCATTTGCATCTATACCCTCTTTTTGTATCACGTTTTAACTTGTACCCGCTTTGCAAAAAAAATTGAAAGTGTACCCGCTTTTTCGCATAACTTCAGCATACGGGGTTGAAGTAGCAAAGGCAGTCACGCAAAACTTCAACATTCTAGTATACGGGCCTGAAGTAGCAAGTGTGCTGAACTTAAGCATAGTAGCTGAACTTAAGCATAGTAGTTGAAGTTTTATTCTCTATTTGCTGAAGTTTTTCTTTAACTTGTGCACGTCTTAACGCAAAACTTTTGTTTGTAATTGCTGAAGTTTTTGTTTTTGTAACTGGCGAACTTCAGCTCTAGAGCTGAAGTAGCTGAAGTTTTGTTCTCTATTTGCTGAAGTTTTTGTTTAACTTGTGCACGTCTTAATGCAAAGCTTTTGTTTGTAATTGCTAAAGTTTTTATTTTTGTAATTGGCGAACTTCAGCTCTAGAGCTGAAGTTTTTGTTTTGTAACTGGCGAACTTCAGCTCTAAAGCTGAAGTTTTTGTTTTTGTAACTAGCGAACTTCAGCTCTAGAGCTGAAGTTTTCTGGCAAACTTCAGCTCTGATAAATATATTTATGGCAATCATCTCATGAACTGAAGTTCCAATAGCAGCACCAACAGCAGCACAAAGAAGAAGAAGAAGAAGAAGAAGAAAACGAATGAGGAGAAGGAGGATGAGAAAGGGGGCTGAAGTTATTTAAAAAGTAAGTATAAATTAAAAAAAATTAAAAAAATAAATATAAATTAAATAAGGGCGATCAAATAGGACGCCCCATGCAATTTTTACCGAAATCATTAATAAAAGCATAAGAGTGGTAGTGGGCTACTAGCACACATTCGAGACCCTTCTAGTACTTTGGTCCCCTATGGACCTCAAAATACTGTTTATGTCAATTGTCTCAGCTATTTCTTTTTCACTACATAAAGAGAGAGAGAGAGATGTCGTACTCGTTGCCACATCTTCACTCAGGGTGGGCAGTGGATCAAGCTATTCTTGCTGAAGAGGAACGCCTTGTCATCATTCGTTTTGGACATGATTGGGATGATACTTGCATGCAGGTAAGCTGGCATTATCTCTTCATACCTTGAATTTGATGTATAAGCATTTGACTATATAAATTGTTAATTTTCTTAATAGTAAGAAATTTGGAGTTAAAATAAGAATCTCTGGATATATTATGGAGGATTCATATAGTCAGTAGGGGTGTACAAATCGAACCGAAAAATCGCACCAAACTGAAAAGTCAAATTATAGAAACTCGACGTAGTTTAATTTGGTTTGATTTGATTTGGTATTGAGTAAAAAGAGCTGAACCAACCCGACATATAAATATATAATTTTTATATATACTTTTAAGATTTGATATGGAATTTTCTTTAAAAAAAAATATCTAGAAATATTTGGGATTCTCTTGCGGGATATAAATTTTAATAAAATATGAAGTGCTCCGTATTTATTGACCTTAAATAATAAGTTGTATGATCACTTTCTTATCAAGTGTTACTGAAATGCGTCTATCTCTTTGTTCTTCATATTTATATCATATGTTAAGATCTATTAAATTCTTATATCTTTTTCGAATGTGAAGTAGTTACTAATATTTAGGTATCATATTGATTTTTATGTTTAATTACTAAATTCGGTTAACCTGAACGTGTATATCAACGAAAAATTTTGGCGGACGACTAAAAAAATGATAGTTATGTGTTACTAATAGAATTATTTCATAAGAATATTTTAATTGATAATATGTTTGTCAATTTTTTATATTTTTAGTATATATATATTTAATTATCAAATATTTAACAAAGTAAGATTGAAATAATATGTAAGTAACAAAAAACCAGAAAACCCGAAAAACTCGACAAAATTGAACCAATCCAAACCGATATAATTAATTTGATTTGATTTTGATAAAACCCGAACTAACTCGGTCCGTATACACCCTTAATAGTCAGACCCAATTACTGACAAATTTATATATATATTTCTTAAGAGAATTTGATGGGTGGTTAAATAAAAGACGAAACTTGATGGCTAAAGTTGAGTGGATTAGTTCTAGATGATTGAGATTGATCGATTATTGGATTGGATCACCTGATTGCCTCATTGATGATAGGCAAATAAGAGTATTGGAGTAAAAAGGGCAACCGCACTCACGCAGGGTCCGGGTAGGGCCGCACCTCAAGTAATATGACGTAGACAGTCTATCTTAATTATGGTTGCCCCACGGCTTGAACCCGTGACCTATAGCTAACACGGAGACAATTTTACTATTGCTCCAAGACTCCCCTTCATAAAGAGTATTGGAGTATTTGGTTTTATTGTTTATTTATGTAGAATATAACTGCGGTTATAGTCTGATTATGATGTATCCTTTGACTATGTGTATACTGAGATAGTATTGATTCCTACATATAATTCTGTAGAACAAAATTTGCAGCATCGTGGTTTAAGGGTTACTGTAGAGATTAACTGGCCAGGACTGGAGTTCTTGTAATTTACTCTCTGACCCTCGTTGGAAGCGATCTTTAATGGTAAAAACCTGAGAAGTCTAAGTCTGACACTAGTTTCTTAATGAATGTCGTTAGGAAGAAGACTACTGTTAAAAATAGTAGAAAAGAAGAATATGAATTGCCTCAGCAATTAGATCTACTTAATAAGTGGACTATACCTTTAGTCAAACCTAAGGTAATATACCAATTAGGTACCTTTGAAAAAATTGGTTTAAAACAAGTAGTTAAAACTACTGAAGCGACTATCACTATAGATAGTGACCATGCTACCTTTAGGTTATTATCTGAAAATGATTTAGCCCCTTATAGGGACTCACATAGATTTATATATATAGGCTTAATACAAGTCGTCTTTAAGCCACTTACTTTAAGAGGCTTACCTGAAAGCTTCATTGCAGCTCTCAGAGATGGCAGAAATCAAAACTGGAAAAAGTCGCTTATAGGTACTGTGCAAATCAGTTTGGCTTATGACCCTGTTTATTTCAATGCTTATCCTAATTTGCAGATTTCTCTTAACGATGAGAATTCTTTAAATGCTTTAATACTTAGCATTAAATTACATGGTTCTGATTATTTGCATGGTACAGAAGTTATATGCATCTGTTATAGGATTTATTTCAAACCGTTATATACTTTGAATCCTATGTGCGAAATTATGAATTTCAAAAATGAAACTATTCTTATAGAAACCAACTTTGGGAAATCCAAAGTAACTACCAGAATACCTATCAAATGGGATGAAATTGATTTTTCCTAAAGAATGGGTCATAGAGGAAGCAGTTGCACCTCGGAATACTGGTAATACTGAGGTTACAGAAATAGAACAAACCTCAGATGGTACTATTAAAATCAGGTTCAATGAACCCATTCAAACTGATAATATCAGTTTGTCATCTAGATTAACTAGATCAAACTCTTCTTATATTTCTCCAATTGATTATGTGGTGGACTTTCCTTCAAGAGCTTCCACATCTCAGATTAGAGAAAATAATAGAGTTAATAATATTAGTATTAGCAGTGATAATACTGTCAAGATTGATCCATATCTTGAACCTACTGCATCCGAAATGAATTTTTCAAATGGTGTTAATAATGATTGAAAACCAAATAGATTTTAGTCCGGGTTCACCGGCAAGAAAAATGATTTTAGAAAAAATTTTAAAACCCAGATGGGTTGTTTTCAGAAAATGGTTCATGAAAACATGACAAGTGAATTAATTCAATATTTTAGACATGATTTTTATGAGAATATTAGCAAGAAAAATAAAATTATTGCTTTTGTTCCATGGTTTATGTCTAAACATATTTATAACTATATTTCTGTGTTAGAAAGAGATTATACACTCACTAACGGTAATATTATTAATTCTGTTTTTCCACCCCAAAAATCTTTTTATATAGGGGAAAAAGACAAAATTATTTATTGCACGGCTTTTTCAAAAATATTTGAAAATGATGTTGCTGCTAACAGCAAAAAATTTGAATACCATGCTCACCTAGAATAACTATACTAATATGTATGTTAGTATCTTGGGCGAACAGGTTATAAAGATTCACGAGAAATTGGACAAGCTAATAGCTGAAGTCCAAACAATTCAACAGAAGGATGCTAAAAGTAAAGAGCAAATCTCTATTAGAAGTATCTAACCACCTCCTAAAGTAAAAAACTTTAAATTAAAAGGTCTTGATGACTTGGAAGAACTTCTTAATAAGAAGTTTGGAGAATTTAAGGCTAGCCCCTTAACATTAGAGCATAAACCTGATAAAGGTGAGGGACTACAGGTAGAAGATGAGATTAATAAAATCTTTGAAAAATATGCTCGCAAACCTTACCAAAAAATATTTTATTATCCTAGACCAACCCCTCAATATGTCCTAATAGAAGAACATGACAATGACCACTACCATCAAAAATATAGTGGGTAAGATATCTATGAGTGGAATATAGATGGTCTTGCTGAAAGATAAATTTATACTACAGTACATAGAATGCTTATGTACAGCACTATCTGCAAGGTTAATAAGAATTCAGATAAGGCAATTACAGAAATGATTATTGCCGGTTTTACTAGTCAGCTCAAAGGCTGGTGGGATAATTATCTTACTCATGACCAAAGACATCAAATAATGAATGCCACCAAAACTGAAGAAGATAAGACTGTCCAGAATTCAGTCTATTCTTTAGTCATGAATATCATAGAACACTTTTCTAGAAGATGGTCTGATAATAGTGAGACCATTAGGACAATGCTCCAGAATCTAAGGTGTAAAACCCTTACATCTTTCAGATGGTATAAAGATGTTTTCTTATCCATAGTGATGGAATTACCAGAAAGTAATAGCACTCATTGGAAGTCCAAGTTCATAGATGGACTCCCTCCCTTATTTGCTGAAAGGATTCGAAAGGTCCTTAGAGGTATAGGGATGAGTATAAATTATGATGCTTACTCATACGGTAAGCTCTTTACTGTATGCACTCAGGAAGGTTTAGTCCTATGTAATGAAATCAAGTTAAACCAACAAATAAATAAACATCGTCTCACTGAGAGACAACAATTAGGCGAATTTTGTGAACAGTTTGCCATTGACATTCCGTCCAATAGAAGGAAATCCCATAAGAAAAAGAATTTCAAAAGGAGAAAGGGTTCACCGGAGAAACAGTATGAAAAAACCCAAAGAAGAAAGTCTTTTTATAAAGCCAGAAAGGGTTTTGTTACATCAAAAAACCCCAGGCCTGTTACAAATGCGAAAGGATAGGCCATTATGCAAAAGATTGCAAAATCTAGGACAAAATCAAAGAACTTGATTTAGATGATAATATCAAAGATTCTCTTTGTAAAATTCTCCTAAATTCTTCTCCGGAGAATTCTGACAATGAGTCATCTACTAGTGAGGATTTACGAGTCCTTCAAGAGGAATATTATATTTCATCCCTCTGAAGATGAGCAAAAGTTCTATGAAGAAGGACAATGCTCAAATCAGTGTTGTAATACTGATGACAATCTTTTTAATATCTACTCGCATTTTGCAGATTTAAAAATCAATGTCCTGACCAATGATAGCATTATTGAGATATTAAGGTTATTAAAGACCCGGAATTAAGGTACCAATTAATTGACAAACTTCCTACAAATTATGAAGTAGGAACAGAAGTGGAAGGCATTCCTTCCCAAAAAAGACCTTACACAATGTCAGAGATCAGAAATCTGGTCAAAGGAAAATCCCAGCCTGATAGGTTGGCTACTATCCAAGATTTAAGCATTGAGATAAATTATCTCAAGAAAGAAATCTCGGAATTAAAGGCTTCAAACGTAGCCTTAGATAAAAGAATTTTCAAAATAGAAAATTCTGAGAAAGATATCAGTATCAAGAATAATGATATTGTTGCAAGTTCTTCAGAAAATAATATTGTCCATACTTTATTAGCAGCCATAGACTTTTCTGAAGAAGAATTTCTAGAAAAACTCCAATATTTTATCACCCAAAATTTTTTAATAAAAATAACTCTTTTAATCGACTACAATTTCAAAAAAGATTTTATTGCTTTATTTGATAGTGGAGCAGATTTAAATTGTGTAAAAGAAGGAATAATACCTTCCAGATATTTTCATAAAACCACTCATCGTCTGAAAATGCTAGTGGTGGTTCAATGGGTATTTCATATAAATTACCCAAGGCTTATATTTGCTAATAGGATATATGTATTCCGGAAAGTTTCGTGTTAGTAAAAGATTCGACATGGATGTAATACTCGGTGTCCCATTTTTTATTAAATTAATGTCTTTTTTGTACTGGGACACAAAAGGTTTTACTGGTACTTATTGTGAGCATGTAAGTTTCAACCTACTATATATTCCTACAAAATTCAAGAAATTAATTAGTGTTATAAACCTTTGTCGAATTTCAATGTCCGTGTGCGAATTATTTGCATTACATAAGTCATAATTTGTATTTTTTAAATTCATAGATGATTTGAAGTTGCATGATTCGGTGCACAACTTCAATCATTTTTATTGGAAAATTACGAAAAATTATTCTTCAAATAATTACAAATGTTAACTAGAAATCTCACCTTTTAATTTACTCATTAATTAAAATTTAAACTAGATTTAGAACTAATTAATATATTATTTGTAATTAATCGAAGTAAATAACAACAAAAATGATGTTCCTTCGGCATAATGTAGATTTAAGAATTAACTGTTTAAACTTTAAATGATTAGGAGATGTTTAAACTAATTAATTTTACTCTTAATTAACTTGTCAATTAATTAGGCAAAGACTAACTTATAATTTATTACCACATTGTTTTTAAGTTTTAATTTAATTAAAGTGATTAGTTAGTTTGAATGGAGCTCAAAATCGGACCTGGGCTAACTTGCCCAGGCCCAAAAACCCGTCTCTACACCCCAGCCCATGAAAACCCAAACTCGGCCTGCCCCTACACTACCCAAACGACTATGTTTCATCCCTCAAGCCCCCTAGACGTTGGATCTTATTGATCCAACGGTCCGGAACTAAGAACCCCTACACTATAAATCTTTCCTAACACGCCCCCACCCCCCTCAGACCTCAGACCTCAAACACCCACAGACCATCTCTCTCATCTGTCTCTCTAACCCTTCGCGAACCCTAGCCGCCTCACCAGGTTCCGCCACCTTCCGGCCACCGGACCTCTACCAATCGACCCCAAACTCTCACCCTATGACCTTCTCCTCCTCCTTAATCCCATCCCACAACCAGTTTCCCCAAAAAACCACCCAGTTTCGACCAATCTCAGATCTGAGATCCATAAAACCC